>CAEFZY010011784.1:0-68420 GCA_903066815.1 Brachyrhaphis roseni
GCTATTAAGCTGGGTTAATTAGATGCAGCTGCTATTTGTGTTACTATTTCCAATTGTAATGCCTTATTTCTCTCATACGTTTTATCGTGTGACGCTACGGAGTTGTCAGAACGCTGGTTTGTAATCTATTAATAAAGTTTGACTGACCTATCTGAGTGTTTTGTTGACATTCCCTTTAGCGCAGCTCCCTCTAATGGATACATAACGTAACCTGAGCCTCTACTGTAGCGTCTATTCTATGCGCCTTATAACGCGGTGCATATGGAAAAAGTTTTAAACTATGTAATTCATTGAATGTGCGCCTTATAACTCGGTGCGCCTTATAGTGCGGAAAATACAGTACATCTCAGCACAACAGGACAAACAGCTGCAAAGTGTGGACGAGTTGCTGCCATGGCAATAAAGAACAACTGTACAATGCTGATGCACTGCCCTGAAATGACTTCTGTGCCTGCAGACATAAATTTTAAATTTAAATTCTGCACTTTTTCCACACTCATCACACTCCATCAAAACTTTTTTCTCATTAGGAGTCTGTCTGCTTTGCATCAATAATTTTATAATCATACAGACTCCCTCAGTTGGATACAGCACCTGGCCAAAATGTTCACACAACACATTTTGCCATGTTGCAATCACAAACTTGAATGTGTTTTATTTTGATTTTAAATAATAGGCCAAAACAAAGTAGTGCATAATTATGATGTAGAAATGAAGGGAAACTATAAATGGATTTCAAAACTTTTACATACAAAAAAAATCATCACCCTGTAGAGACTGTATCTTAAGGCATTGTCTGACTATGCTGGGCCATTTATTTCTACAAGCTCAGTCAGTTTGGTAGCTGTGGCGCTTGTCCTGCTGAAATGTGAACATTCACCTACTCTCAAGTCTTTTGCCGAAATTGTCATAGCTGAAGAAATGAATCCTCACTGCATGATGCTGCTACCCCAATGTTTTACCGAGGCGATTAGTATGTGAGTAAATCGCCTACATTTGTGTAGCATTTTATTAAGTCAGAGGACTCCAAAGTCCTTTGGCTCAGTCATTCTCCCATGGAATCAGCACCACCTGGCCCACTGACCACCATGAGCTTGAGGTATTATCTAATCGTAGGCTGCTACTTTAAGATGCTCCACGACTTTCCACATGATTTGTCTGCTGTGTTCTTTGGTCTTCATGATTATTTGTCCACTAATATTCTTTGACAGCTGCATCCATACTGAAAATGATTTAGGAGATATCTGACGACGGTTGATTGCATTTAATTTTATTTATTTGTATCAAAGCAAAGGGGAGTAAATACAAATCTGAGCAAATTCTATATTATTCTGCCATTTTGTATACTTTTTCTTTGACTCTACAATGTCTTGATTTTCATTTTAAATCCTAATAAAAAATCTTGTAACCTGACAAAATACAAAAAAGTTCAAGGGGCATGGATCATTTTGCAAAGCACTGTGATTGGCGTTTCACTCACCAAAACCTTCTTGTTCATCATATGTCTTATAAACCATCTCACAGCTTGTGCCGTCGCCCAGACAGACCCCACAGCGATCCTCCACTGCGTTTGAGTCAATACCAAAGTCACAGCCAACCTCCTACACACAAACACACAAATCACAGCACAGTGGAAGTTTCCACAGAGGATCTTCTCCCTCTGTCAGTATGTAGTTGTTCTGCAGTGTGTCATCATCCCGCTTCAATATAACCCTCCCTGTCCCTACAGGTCTCTTACCCAGGCACACTACCTTGCACACTCCGTTTACACAGATGTTTCTGGACTTGTTCATGAAGCACGGGGTCCCATCGGTCACCGCGTCAAGCATCTTCTCCGAAAAATAGTCACTAACTGGTCGGCAGTGAAGTTCGCAGGGATTTACTGAGGATGAGCGTAAAACGAGTCAGGTTTAGTAATTTATTGACTTTTTTCCTCATTACTTTTATTTATAATCATTTATTGCTACCGTTATCACCATAATTTTATGCCATACAAATTACTATATGTATATAGATGAACTTTAAAATTGCACTACAAGGCATAAGGCATAACATACAATGATCAAACTGTCCAATAGATTAATACAGTGATGTCCCAATTCAGTCCTCAGGGGCCAATATCCTGCCTGTGTATAAATTTACTCATTTTGGTTTTTCTGGTCTTCACCCCACAAAACAGTAAATGAGTAAGATTTAAAATGCTGAGAGTTTTAGACTAAAACATAATTACCTGAAATTTAAGTAATACAGCTTTATTTTCTATCGCTTAGAAAACAGCTACATTAAAAAACTCATCTGATGATACCGCTAAAATGTAATTTGTTTTGTATAAATTGACGACTATGACAACCATTTCGTATCGACAAACTGCCATAAAAACCCAACAGAATTTGAGTACAGATGCCACTTGAATGACTTCCAAGGGTTAATGTTGCCCCCTATTGATTAATACAAAGAACTGCATCTATTGTTGAATTATGTTATGAAACAGAAAATGTAAAAAAGAAAGAAAATACCCAGTCCGTTTGAGGGTTTTATCACTTACATGGGTTAACAACTGGGATCCACTGGTAGAGCTGGTTGTGATACGGCACTGTGTCAAACTCACTGCACAGCATCTCTCTGAAGGTCGGCTTCTCATTCTGACAAGGTTTGGTATTACAGGTCCGGTAACGCTTCCTTTCTCCAGTGCAATACTTTCCTCCAAATTCAGGTCTGTTGGACAACAGAATATTTTGAATCAACCACACAACTAAGTATTAAAGGAAAAAAAGGAGGTCCAGAGTAAGTTCTTACTTGGGATTGTTACATTCCCTCTCTGCAGACTGAACTCCAGTTCCACAAGTCCTGGAGCAGTAGGACCATTTGCCCCAAGGCCCCCAGCCTCCATTCACAGTCTCTGGTAGTTTGCCCACAATTACACACTCTCCAGAAATACACCACTAAGTAAGAAAAAAATAAAACAGATTATTTGAAATCACTTGGGGTGTTTTTGAGAGGTTAACTACCTGTAAATGAAACACTGGCATGGCTAAGCTTATAACAGCGTTTACCTTGTCTGGTCCACAGCGAGTACCATCTATAGGCGAGTCCAATTTGGATCTACAGCTACCATTCACTGAACACCAAAGAATCTGGCAAACATTCTGAAATAAAAAGGCAAAAATCAAAATCAGTAATGTCTGTTTTCGGAAGAATTTAATGTATAGTTTAATTTGAGCAAGACTTACATCCACCTCTGGACAGAAAGTAGCATTTGGACCATACTGGAGCTGGCACTGATGATGGGTGGTGTAGCGGATGCCAAGACGGGCCAGAGGGGTAGTCAGGTCTCTCTTGGAAGGACGGTCATCCAAACAGAAACCCCAGCCACGACTAAGGCAAATAAAAATGAATATGATAACTCTGCACATACAAATATGCCCACAAACTTTCTCATCTGACTATGCTGAAGCTGGAAAAACATATTGTAAGATTTAATCAGAATTATTTAATTCTTCTAAAAAAATTCTAGAGTTTTAATCTCCCGAGTCCCTTGTAATCGTCGCCATTATGTTTGTTCTTCTTTCTCGTCTCAAATGCCATAAAGTTGTGTTTTTATGGCTTGACTTCCATCATGCATACAATATCAGTACCAACACATTCAGGTGAGACAGGAGTACTATAGACCCAGTAAGAGACGTAAATGCTTCTTCAGAAAATTTACTTGCCCCACAAGAAGGAAAATGAAAAGAAAATAAATAAATTCTTGTCAGCACTTCATAGTGAGTGGTTTTAGAATAATGAAGTTCTGATTCTGCCTTACTCGAGGAAACGTGTGATGTACTCTTTGGAGCAGGACGACCAAGTAAGAGGCGAACTGTCATACATTAGTTGTCTCGACATTATAAACGGGTGTTTTGCTCCCACCTCACAGTCATTCCCTTGGCCGTCATGATGGATCCCAAAACTGCAATGAATCACAAATTAACACAACTTAAATAAAGACTGCAAAGGCTTTTATACACAGGCTTTATTTGTTTACCGTACTTATTTGGCAATGATTGGATTACAGAGCATACCAGGAAGATTATGTAAGCTAAGACAAATCTAATAATGGACAGAGCTTTAATTTGGAGTGATTTGCAGGAAAACAAAGGAACAATGAGTGAAGAACTATATTCAAAACAAGACATATATTTAAAGGATCAGAGGAACAAATGCAAAAAAAGGAAATGTCCATGTTCTAAGATATGACAGAAATTAACTTTTTACTTTAATGGGAAAGTACTGTTTCAAGTCCAAATTTAAAGGAGACAACATTTTCTGCACATTTTAGGTTTTTCAGTGAGCTGTTCATAAATGCTGCCCTAATTTTTAGGTATAGTCCCAATGATATTGTAATGCTTAATTTTCAGCAGTATGAGAATCATTTGGATGTAAAATAAAACTGGCCTGGGAATATTGTCTTGAGAAACTCCACAAGTAATCTTTGTTTTCTCAAATTTATTATTATTGTTCTACTACATAAATGTCATATTTTTCAGCAATTTGATTAATGAGAAGTCTTTTTCTCTTTTATATATTGTACATTCTAACAATAAGCTGACTTTCTAATTGGGAATCATCCTTCGAAAAAAAATAAATAAATAAACAGTGTACAGCACTCTTGTTTATCCATACCTTCATGTCTAGTGAAATAATACTGTTAACAACATATTGGTACTTTTTTCTTGTGATGATTCTCTGTTTGGTACTTTACAGATATTAAAATTGTACTACCTATGGCCCATTTCATGAGCAACAGTGAAGGCGACAGGCAGTCCTGAATCCTCGTTGATGTTGCAGCTGCGGTGGGGTTGACACATCCCAGATAGATGAGAGAGACCCAGAGTCTCACATGGCTGATTCATTCCTGCACAAATATCTTTCCTTTAGAGGGAAACAAATGTGGAAAAATTAACTTCACTTCACATAGGGAACATGTACAGAACCCAGGTGACTTAAAGGAAAGGAAAAACTTTTGACTCTTGCCTTGTGATCAGAACAGCCAGATCGTGGTGAGCTGGGTGAGTGTCACTCTGTGGATTCAGGTTTTTCTGCCACGCACAGAAACTGGACAGAGTAGTGTCTGCATGGTGAGCGATCTTCAATCCTTTCTGCAGCAAACACAAGAGTTTGACCAACAAATCACCACATTTTAAACTCTTTTTGACATTTTCCATTTGTAAGTAACAAGAAAAGCCACAGGATTATTTACACATCTGAAACATTTTTGACACTACTACTCACAGCTCAGTTCACACAGGCAAATTTTAATGAAATATGTCAAAGAAAATCCATCCTTCCATCAATCAACAATAAATCCCAATAAATATGTCGTCTGTGATTTTGTACATATCTATCATTTGTCCCCAACCCTCTGGGGGAGTAATGTTTTGCAGCACATTACTCCCTCTTGGATGGTTGTTTCAGCAGATCTTTAAGAAGCGGGTCACCTGCCCTCTCTCTTTTAAAGTATTACTCTCACTGATGAGTGAACTAGAGTTAAGCATGTGACATAAAGTCCTCTTGCTTAATAATGTAAGCACTTATCAAAAAGTCACAAAAGCATACTTGAGTATTTGGAAAACTTTGGATTATTTTTACCTCTTCTCCTTGGAGCAGAATGAGGCGCACCAAGATGACATGGATGGCATTTCCAATACTGGCATCATGAAATATTCCAGCAACCTGCCAGCATAAAAATTATCCGTAATGATTAAAAAAAACACCCTGTGCAGACATGCAAAACATGTAATCAGCTTAAACTGAAGGGAAAAAAAAGTTCTTTACCATGTTCATAATGGTGAAAATGTAGGACTCAACATTGTCGCTGCCATGGTATTCGATGAGTTTGGAATCAGCCACCACCATGGTCTCCACCCATCGCTCTCGGCTGACTGAACGCTGCGAGCGGGACTGAGCCTGAGCCTCCCCCCTCTGCTGCTCTCTCTCCCATTCCTCCCTCTCTTTTTCCACCTGGTGAGAGTCACTTGGAGCATCTAAAGCACGCATAATGAAACGCATAGCTTAGAGCACACTTATCCTTGGTTGACTCAGGTGCAGGTTGAGCACAAAAAAGGAAGAAAACTCATTTACAATTTCACACACACCTGCAGTTGTATATTCACACACTGAGTGAAAGGACACACCTTGAACTCCACAGGGGCTGGGAGTGTGTTTGGACTCCAGGCTGCGTTTTCTTCTGTGGTTTTCCTCAGTAGATCTTGGATAGACAACATGTGGTTCTGGAGTCCCTGCTGGATCACTGGGCAATTTCTGGGCAGGTTCGATGAAGAAATGCCCCTCCGGCAGGGAAAAGAATCCTCTCTGCAGCAAGAGAAAGAAAAAAAAAAAAGAAACATGACAGCGTGGCAAGCTTGGGCTCAGATCATTCATTGAGATGACTCACAAATCCCAATGTGCAAAGCAAGCAAAGCTTAATTAGCTTGTTTATCAAAAGGAATAGAGAAAAACCTGTGTCAAATAAAATATTAAGTCTCATTTTCATACATGGATACAGAACTCTGGTAGAGATGCCAAACAAATCATCATTAACGTCAAAGTTTCACTGAAAGCCAGGAGGGCAGATGATCCCCATCTTAAAAACCTGCAGAAACAACCAGCCCACATTATTTCCATCTGGCTGAAATCTGTCATTAGCCAGCAGATCAGAATATGAACTTTTTTCTTCTCCTCGGGCAGCAATGCAACAACTCATTTGAAAGTATGTTGTACATGTTCTTACAGGTAGAGGCTATTTAAACAGAGACACAGATTGCTCCTGCAAACAAACAATAATATGAAGAAATTGAATTGACATAGCGGCCCATTTCTTTTAGCCACACTTCAAAAAAGGAAAGACAAGAGCACATGACATGGCAAATGAGGCAGGTGTGCTGTGATCCTCATAATTTCACAACAAGAACATAGCAGGTCATTGAAACATCCTTAGAAATATCCACTGCTATGATCATTTGGTGTTTGAGTTTAAGTTTTCTTTTGTTTATGTTTTGCACTGCATGAAAAGTACAAATATAAATGTGAATTTCCATGGAAGTTAAGGTAATGGCTGAAATTTTAAAACTTTTCCAGCAGATCAGATGGAAATGACCAGGAATTGACATAAAATTTGTTTTTCAACTCTTTAAGAACTCAAAAACAATGACAGGTCCCCTCCTGCAATGCTAGACCATCTACTTTTCTTAATCCTACTGGAAAAATAAACAAATAATAAGTTTTAATGAGAAAATCAATGGAGAGAAGAAAGTCTTTAACAACAGCCAAATCATTCTGTTTTTTTAATGTCATAAACTTCTTGGACTTGTTTTCTTGCTCCTCGTCTAACCAGCTGTTCCAGCACTGCTTAGCTTTCTAGGTCATTTTAACAAGTTGCATGTGTTTCTTGGAAGAAGAGGCAAAAGAAATGGGAGGATGCTCCTTCAGCAGCCTGCACAGCTATGACTCTGTATCCCACTGCTGCGTTCACGGAGTTCAGAAACTAGAAGTCGACACTCCCTTTGGAACGAAAAGATTTCTCCATCTGTTACACTAAATCCAAAAATGTAGGTTTCCACATATACTGAAACAGATGCTCTGCTGGATGCAGCTGAACTGCTCTGTAGTGTTTTCACTCTAACTTACAGTAAGAAAACACAAAGAGGTTGAAAAATGTCTCTTTATGCTGGATATTAATGCTGAAGCATGGTTTCTTCAGCAGCAACTCAGAGTGTGGGCCTTCAGCCAAACATCCCAGAGTTGTGGTGGACTCATCTCCAAAGCATGCTGGCTGATATGTCTACACTCAGTAGGAAAAGTTTCCCACAGTCTCTGTGCAGCAAATGCTCAGCTGACTGAGCAGTTCCTCTATATCTCGCCCAAACACTCTGTGTGACAGCAATAACAGATAGGCTTATCTCAGCTGTATGGTCTGAACACTGGACAAAATATTATTGGAAACCATGTCAATAATATAAACTGCATTGCATACTTATTCATACCATTTGAACTAGTTCACGTTTTGTCATGTTACAGCATAAAACAGTGTATTTTATGTTATAGACTTACACACTGACACAAAGAGGAAAAATTGTGAAGTGGAAGTACAAGGAAAAACAGATTCCCAGTTATTATGTAAACGTAATCTAGAAAAAGTGGCAAGCAGTTACATTTAGCCCCACCGCAATCATTAGTAGAACCAGATTTCGCAGCAGTTACAGTTTGGGTTGTGTCTTCACCAGCTTTACCCTTCTAGAAATTGAAATTTCTGCACATTCTTCTTTTGAAAAAAGATCAAGCTCAGAGAGTGTAGAAGGAGAACATCTTAACATTGATTTTTACATATTACCACACATTTTTGTTGTGGTTCAAGCTTTGATACACTGTGATTTCTGGCCCATTTTTAACAAATTTTAATGTTTGCATGTGTACCCATCATGTTGGATTTCCTTAACTTTCTTTCAACAATGACTTTTTTCACCACTCTCCTGTAGAGGCTAGACTTCTAGTGTGCATTACTAATAGCATTCTAGTCAACAGATTCTTCAAGATGACCTTTAAATCTCTACAGCTCCTCCAAAATTATCATGAGCCTCTTGACTATTTCACTAATTAACACCTGATGATTAAAGTGGACAGTTATGCATTTGTGCATTAATTGCATTAATAGTTTTCCCTATACTCTTTCCATTTCCTAATTGCATATGGAAGAGTCGATAAAGTCCAGAAAATTTTCTTATAATCTTGCTTTAAACTTTTTTTAAACTTTATCTCAGACCTGAACCCTTGTTTGGCAGTGACTGTGATCATCTCCTGGTCCTGTTCCCTGAGTTTTAAGACTTCTGCTGAGTGCCAGCAGACAAAGGCAGGTGGTGGTCTGCAGAGCAACCAGTAAGGAATGCTACAAAGAGACACATTGAGAAGTCAGAGTGCTGCTCTGCATGATGTGCATGAAACATCCAGGCATAGTCACTCTGCCTGCACTGGGTGTTTATAGTGTTAATGGTGATCTTTAAATTACTATACTGTACACAGATCCTTTGTGATCTTTCTGATCTTCATGCACAGACAACCTGAAGCCATGTTAGCAAAGTCTTTGTTTTCTGTTTCACCATACATGGAGAAATGCTTCGCTGCAACTCTGAATCCTGAATGTTCTGTCAACTTGGACAGGATTTCACTTTCCCCTTTTCAAGCTCTGTTCATTAATCCCTTTCCTCTGACCTGAAAGGAAGCGTGCTGTTTGGGTGCGAGGTGCCAGAGCCATAGGAGGTTACCACAACATGGACCTGTGCTCTAAATACACCAGCCATGTGGAACTGCTTTACCCTGTTTCCTGCTTCTGTGGGCCAGAAGTTGCCGAGTGGACCTGAAATAGAGTGGCTGCCTTAATGCAAACTGTATCCTCAGCAGAGATTAAATGGGACACAAGGAGAAGTGGGGGCTGATGGTGCTCATTACTGTAACATGATCAAGCACCAACTTGCACTTATTGAAGGTAGATTAAGGGCTGCACCAAACAAATTTGTCTCTGCATTCCTCTAAGTTCAACGTATAATTAAGAGGTGAGGGTTAATTTTTAGAGGTCAAAAACCTTGCTAGCATTTTTCATTTGCATAAATGCTGAGAATTTTTCATTTAGGTGAGGGAAATAATGTTATAATAGCGCTGAGCTTGCATGTACTTGCCTTGTGCATTGCCTGTGGGCATGCAAAAATACTCCTGAGTTCCCAACAAAAGCAGCTAAAAACAGATTAGCTTATTCTCAGTTCAACAATATGGTTCAAGTGTTCAGCAAGAGTAAGGGGGACCTGCATGATGTAAAGACACACGGTTTTAGAGTAAATATAGCTGAGTTAGCAAACTCAGCTAACTCAGGAGCAGTTCAAACACACTTTGTTTGTTTGAACTGCAGAGCAATTAAATCTCCAGCCAGACGCAGGATGCTAAAATGACAGGATGTAGAGGTGTTAATATAGTAGCTTGGGCTATAATGTGGCTTCACACCATTAAGGAACCATGATCCAGTTATGTTGGCAACTTTAAACATTGCAGACATTTTCAAACATTCTTTATTACCCAGAGGAACTGAATGTGAGAAGGTACTACTCCAAAAGACAGACTGTATTTTCTTCAGTCTGCTCACTGGTTCAAACTTCAGTTTAGGTCATGTGTGATTGAAAGACGTCACAGTCCTGAGAATTAACAGCAAATTAATTTGGGTTGTTTGTTCATGACGTTTGCACTTTTTTTCCCAATACAGACAAAGATACACATGTTGAAATCAGTAAAAAAAAAAAAATATTTTTTTTTGCTGATTAGTCAGCAGCTGCAGAGCAGCCATTCTTCATGGTAAACATAAAATCTATGAGGTTTCTGCAAATGTCATTTTAAAGGAAATGATATTTTTTTTTACAGTCAACTTCTCATTTATTGAGCAAATGAGTAGCTGTTTGCTAGAATTCAGTAGAGCATTATTTTCTTATCTTCCTGATAGATGTCTTTCCAGATCTACAGCAACTAGATATAACAAAACATTAATAATGTGAAGAACAGAAATTGCAATGCACAACATAAGTAAGCTGATAATTAACCACCTTTTATGAACAGAAAAACTAATTTATGTTTGACCCACAGTTCATCAGTCAGAGCTGATCAAAGTAAATCTGGCTCACTGATTGGTGCATCGCTGGTCTTTATTGTTCCCTCTTGTTTAACGACGACACACTAGACTGTAGACAGGAAGTGTCATTGTAATTCTCTATAAAACAAAGACACTGTAGAAGCTGACAACTCGACAAGTGGACTATTAGAACAACTTGAATTTTAAAAAAGTGGAATAAAGAAAACTCCTAAGGTACTGTGATATGTGTCATTGTTCTTTTACCTGTCATCATAAATGTCTACCCAGTGCCAGATAAGTAAAGGTTCCCATTTCCATGCATCCAATTCCTCTTTCTCTGCCTCATGAGGTTGAATGGCATCCTTGCAGCTGGCAGGACTTTTCTCTCACATCTGTCTGGCTGAGTCTTGGTGTTTGATGGTTTCTGTGTGCTTTCAGCTGCTATAAACTTTTATCCACAGTTCTGTACAGTGCAATACATCATCCTGCAGCAGGTTAAGGATGACAACGAGAACATTCGGTTTTGTACAAAGAGTACTTTAAACACTGTAAGACTAGAGGAGCCAAATTTAACATTACGTAAGGCATCCTTTTCCTTGGAGGAAGATGAAAAGTGGGTCAAAGATATAAATTTTCCAGGCTCCTGTCATCATTTCAGTCTCATTATGAGTCATGTGTGTTAAGAAATACAAGTCAGGGAGACATAACACAATTTACACAAGTGTAACTGAGAAGTAGTTGGATGAAGAATTCCTGTTGTGACACAATCGAGCAATACACTCACATACTGAGGCACACTTCAATATAAGAAGTTAGAACATCACTTTTTCCCACAAACCAAATGTTCATGTTGCTCATTCATGCCCTCTTTGGTTGTTTGTATAAACCTTGTCATGATAAATAAGGTATTTATGGTGAGTAAAGGCTTTACAAAGTATATCTGATACATATATCTATCTTGTGATTCCTGTCAACGTTTTATGGAATATTATTTCTAGAAATCTGTTGTCCAGCTGGCTTTTTCATCTGGTTAGAAACACCATAGCCAAAGTAAATACCTTCATGTGAAAGAAGGAGGGTTTCCTGGGTTTCTGTCTGTCACACCTTATTTTCCATGCAATAAAATATGCCAGAAGCTGTTATAGAAGCCCTATTCTGAGCACAGAACAAAGAGACACTGCATGCTCAGATGGAGTTCATGAAGACATTCTGCAAGTACAGACAGCGGCAATAAGAGTGTATGAATGCTAAAGGGTGCCGGTGAAAAGGAAAAGATGTGAAGCAGCAGCAGTCAGTGAGTCAGCAGAACAGACCTTCTGCAAATAGTGTCAGGAAGGCTTTGAAGAGCAAACCAACAAACACAACACTGTCAGATAGAGGAGTCTGCTGGCTGCCTGGGGCACATATCTGCTTAGAGTAGGTGTGAGCTGGCTACCTGCAGCAAGGAATGCAGGGTTTTAAAAAGTGACACGTCCAAAACCTCCAACATTTCTCATCATATGTTCCTCCAACCCATCAATTTTCTTCCAGTGAGCCGAGATCAGGTCACAGAGGTAACAAGTCCAGGAGGAGAACCAACACACCCCTTATTCTGGCTGATTCTGGGTAATCCTAAAGAAATTGCCATTCCTTTGCTGCGTTCTGGGTCTGCTACAGGTACTTTAATGGGTCCTTAAATTGTTTTACTTTTTTACTAGAATCTTTCTTTACCACCACAGTCCAGAGTAGTGCCTGCGTGACTGCAGATAAAATTCCAATCTGTTTATCCACCTCCTGATCCATGCCATCATCACTTATGAACAAGTCACCTTAGGCATATCAAGATACTTGATCTTCTCATCTGCTAGGGGCACAGACTGACCCCCGACCTAAAAGGGGCAGTGCACCCTTTTATTTGAGAATCATTCAAAACAACATATCTCGCTTTGGGACATCACACTATTTCTACAATTTAAAGTCCTTTTAATTACATGCCAAAAGTGCAGCACATATAGCAGTACAGAACTCATTATAAACTACCTTTGGCTGCACACTGCTGGTCAACTGGCTGAAAAACGCAACTGCAGCTTTTTATGGTTTCAAAATGGAAACTGAACCAACGACATCAATCATTTAAAGCAGCCACACTGTTTTGAAACTTCAATTGACAAGTTCTGACTGGAGTCTGGACACTTCTGTAATCAGATATCAACTAGCTGTACCTGTGTTAAATCTTTTCTATTTGAATCAAACTAACTAGACCACATTTTTTTCTCTAATGAATGAAACTGGGCTTAAAATAAACAATTTTTAGTCCTATATAGTCAGTCAAATAAAAGGGCTTCCTACCAGTCCTTTGCAGGTGCTGATGGCAGCCGTTCCTTTAACATCAGGGGCTTCCACCGTGCCAAGAAGGTGGCAGGAGTTCCCCTCAGACAGGACAGGCTCAGCCCTGCTGGCACTGCCATTCCTCCTCTCCAGGACGTATTCGGTTGACAGCAGGTGGCGGTTTTCGGTCAAATTGAACATTAAGGTTCGACCATTGTAGTTGAGCTTGTAGTAGACCTGTCCCTCTGGAGAAAGGGACCGCAGTGCACGCCTGGATCTCCCGGTCTTGAAATGGTGAGACACGGAGTGGGAGACAAACTCACCATCAGTGCTGATTCTCACGGGATGGACGATGGATGGATCTGAGCCAGACTGGGGAAAATGACCTGTAGAATAGCAAAGTAAACTGTTGAATGCACTCTGCAGAGATTTGCATAAAAAGTTGCTTCCATGCCACCACACTGACCTTGCTTGTTGGAGAGGGAGAGGAGTCTGGCAGATAACTCACCGTGGCCCGCTGCCAACATGAAAACAAAGTGCAGCCGAAAGAGAAGCGAGCACTCCAGCGAACATCGCATATTTCATAAGAACCAAAGTGGAAACCCGGGAGAAGAGTCATCTGCATCGGAGAGCCAGGCTGGTTGGAGGAGTCGACCTCTTCGATCCTGCACTGCTCCGGGTCATGACATGAACAGACTCAGAAACCGATTGTGGAGGGGGGCACGCTCCGAGGAGGACTGGCAGCCCGATCAGGGTTTTAGAGAAAGCTCCCTTCTCGGTGGAGGACGGAGGAGGAGGAGTATCTGCAGGAGCGTGGGGGAAGCAGAGGAAGAGGGTTCCCTCGTTTGAGTGGACCATGTCTGCTTCTTCCCTCCTGTCCAGACGTGTCTGTTGATGCAGCAGCGCATCTTCAACACGTGTCAACGCTCAAGCAAATGAGTTGGATCATTAAGACGCCAACGTGCAACATGCAGATATTAAGTTTTATTTCAATGCCTTAAAGAGCGCTAAACTAAAACTGTGCAGAGAGAGAATGCAAGGTTAAAAACATGTTAAAATTGTTTTGTAAAACACTAAAATCCGAGCATCATGCTTTGTCAACACTAGTAAATCCTGAAATGTTTGGCATGTATCACAGCTTGTAAACATTTTCACACCAAGCTTTTAATATCTGCTTGGGGGGGGGGGTTTCTTTCATTGTTACATAAGGTTATGAAATGCATTGTTGTTATTCAGAGAGCTGTCCAAAGATGCTTGATGCCTTGGTGACAGCATTTAAATAAGATTGAGGTGTTTTAAGGTGATTATCTAGTTGTGAGCGATCTCACAATTTCTAAATTCAATGATTTTTATTTATTTATATTTTTTCACTTCACATATTTGTCACTGAAAAAACTGCTTAACATAAATTCTACCTGGTAAAAATGTATTCTATTTAATTGACTGAGTGTTCTGATCTGATTTTTCAATCTGAAGTTATCATATAACAGACTTTTACATAATGCTATTGTTTTTGCTGTGCTTTTGTAAATAAAGTCCTAATGCTATAGGGAGAAAAACTCCACTCCAAAAAAAATTTATATTTCCTTTTTATCTTATTTGTTTGTCTTCAGAAGCATAAGTTGCAGTCTAAAAGTCAAACTTAAGGCACAACCTGTGCAAAGACATGCATTTTTAAATTCTAGACCAAACATTTATTGAGTACAAGTTTCAGTATTGGCATGAGGAGCATTGCCAAGTGCATTATCTCAATAGTTCTATGAGACATTTATTTATTTCCTGATATAAACTAGCAAAATTGATTGTTCCAGATAAAAAAAGGATAAAGTGTCCTCTGTCATCTCAAACCCTCAGTTGGTGGTAGCAGATATTCGTGCTGAAGCAGGTCCTGTTGGAGATTTCTTGTTGAAGAGGGGTTCTCTTCACTGTTGCTAAATGCATGCTAAGTATGAGGGATTATTGTAGAGTTAAAAGCGAGCGATTGTCCACTGTAGCAACAAGCTTGTTTGGGAGCAAAGTAAGTGGCTCGATGCATTCTGCCTAAAGTTCTGTAATATGAATCGTTTTAGTAATTTGCAAAATCAACCAAACTTGCCTGCAGTGCTTTATGACTTGGATTGAACTGGAATGTATGCAAATGCATTTGAGTCTGTTTGCATCATTTGAATCATGCTTCTTTGTTTCTGTATATAATTTTTTTTTTTCTATGAAGTGGCTTTGGATTGGCACTATAAACTTAAGCTGAACTGAACTGAATTAAAGGCTTTGTTCAGTTGTACTGTCTGAAGGCTGTAATCCCCTTCAATACTCATACTGCTGTAGGTCAGTTTGTGTGATTTATTTGTGGCTCAAAAGCCACAGAGACATGACACACTGCCTCCTTTCATGGTCTCACTCTATGACAAACACAAAGGCAGACAATACAGTCAGCTCATAAATCTGCAGCCTGATAGCAGCACTCTCTGTTTATTTATTCTCCCAAAGTACAAAAGAAGTTTGCCTATGAGTTTGTGGTTATGGACCTACCACAGACTTATCTCAACGTTGTTGCAATTTGGCCGTAGCTCAATTGTGAGTAAAGAAGGATCTGAATTCGTTTTGGACTGGTATTTTGAAGACAAAGATGTGAAAATGCTTTCTTACAAAATTGCTTCATAGACTAGAAAGACAATAACTTTTCTGTATGAACAATACCTCACATCCTGACCCTAAACCACACAAAGTCACAACCAGACTTTATCTCTAGAGTGATAAACTTTAACCTGCTTGTAAAAAACAATAATATCAATGCTAATGGGCCATACTTGCGAGTTCCTCTAACAAGAACCAGTGCAGCCAATATGTAGCAGAAGTAAAGATTTCTTTGCATGGAAACATGGGATAAAAGCTGCTACATTTAAACTAACAGGCAATTTCCTTCACTGGAGCTAACACACCCACAGCATTGTAAAACAAATAGCATGTTGTTGTCTGGTGATATATTACAGGCATGGATGCCTTATTTTAGGAAAGGGCAAACTTTGACTGAGAAAGCCATATTGAAGTTTTGCTTTAAATGTTTTATTGGTTGAATGGATTCCAAATGTTTAGATGAAGAAGTTTACAATTCTTAAATAATATGTGCTTTTCCAGGTCACATTTCTACAAATATATCCAGATTGTTCTCTGAATGTACAATAATCCCAGTATGAATTACCATCCAATTGCTCACAGAGACCAAACCCAACCTAAACTGACCCCTTAATGTCCCCCAATTACACTAATGTTCATCAGGCTGTGAAATCTTTGAACCTGGAAAATTATCAAGACCTTTTGTTAGTTTTACGTGGGAGAGAGAGGCATTGACACAGGGAGACTGTTGCACACATTCCTCATTAAAGCTTCCCCAAGTGTTGTGGTGAAGCCCTTTTATTTTTGTCTGGCTCCCTGAAGGCTTTGTGGTAGTTTCAGGTCAAGAATAAAGTGCCATTCCTATGATAAAATAAATGAAAAGCACTTATTTGTTTTAAAGATAAATAAGTGGTTGCATGGTGTGCTAACATAAGAAGATTTTATAAATATTTATTTTAAACAGGAAATGAGATGTTTGACCTCAACATATTTTTGATGTGAAAATATTTCAGCATAAGTAAGGTTTTTCTTTTACTAATTTCAAGTTAAATAGATTAAGATTAGAATGTTCTTTTTATAATTGTAAGTAGATACATTTATATTAATTAAACTTGTGGCTTAATGCAAAGAGAATATTTTTTATTATTATTTACAGTAGTTGACTGAGTCTGTACTTGGATTCATTGAATGATCAGATGTCAGACAACTGATTGCATGACAGGATAATGAAATATAACCTAATTATGAAAACTTCATTAGCACTGCATTTTGATTGATTGTACTATTAGCTCTGTGTTAATTATCAAAGGCATAATCAAATCATTTAATGGGAAGTGATGGTTTTGCCAACTTGGTTGCTTCCAAGGAAACAAATGTTATCTCATCACTTTACACAAAATATGCTTTACAGGCAAGAATATTGCTGCTGAAATCATTCATTTTCTGAATTATTCTCTAGAAGTTAAGTTCGTGTCTTTGAACGCCTACAGTGTACTCAGCTAATCTGGAAGCAAAAAGTGCTGTTTACTGATGTCAGCATAGTGTTTCTAAGCTCACATAATGGGGTAAATAAACTGAAATACAATTAAAAATACTTTTTGATGATATTCTAATTTACTGAGAAACACCTGGATATTCTAGTTCCCTGCTTACTGCTAGCTTCATAGCAGGAACATTTATGGTCGATGAAAGATTTTTTTTTTTGTCCAGGTACACGTGTCTGCTCTTTCCTAGCTGAACACATGAGGGCGCTGTTTGACCCGGAATCCGTGAACTTTGTTCAAGTAGTAAGTGGGCGTGTTTTTGTTCTGTGTGTCCTGTTCAGTCCTCAGACAGCCAGAACATGGAGTGAAGCTTGGTGCGTAAGTTGAGCTGTTGTAATCTGAGAACTTCTGCCGCTGGTGATTTCAGAAAACTAACGCAGTGAGGGAAAGCTTTAGTCTTTTATATCGCTCTATATCTGGCTGCTCCATTTATTTCTGTAAGCACGAAGGTTAAATGTAATATTGATATGTGGTGGTTTGATTGGGTCTGTGTCAGTGATTGTAAAATGACCTTTTGATACTTTGAACTTAGTTGAATCACCTGTGTTAGTGAATTTTATGCTTATTTCCTGTTTATATTCCCTTTGAATTTCGCTAAATAGATAAATATTAAGTACTATTTTTATTTTTTTTTACATGGGATAAACCTAAACTACACATTAAGAGTTGTTTCTTTTTTTGTCTCCTGTAGTAAAGCCACTGTGTCTGAGCCACAGGGCTGGTGAACCTTAGGGAATAACGTGAAGGATGGAGAACTTCTGGGCAGGGGTCCTTTGGGCCACAGAGATCTGGCTCTACCTCATTGTCTGCCTCATTATGATCCCAGCCATGTTTGGATTTTCTTTGGGTATCTCGGAGACCTACATGACCATCCTGGTGAAGACTTTAGAGGTATGTCCACATAAAACCACATGCTTAAAATCATCCAAATAATCTAATGCACACTTGATTTGTCTTTTGTGTGACCTCTTCCACAGTGGGCCACTCTGAACATACAGAAAGCAAATGCAGAAGAAGAACGTGCTAAAGCTTCTGCATCTAATGGTAAGGCTGTCTGTGTTCTTGACTGTAAAACATGAATACAGATTTAGGGACCCAATTGTCTTTGCTGCAATACTGGATTTCTGTTTTGCAAGTCTGGACAGGCATGTTGCAATGACATGGTGGTTTGCGCCCTAGCAAAAGCTAGCACAATTTTTTTTGCATCCTACTACAGTTTAATAATATCTTTACTTTGTCAAGTTAAAATATTATGGTTTTAGCAATACAGAGACAATAATTTAGGAACAGAAACATTTATGCAGCAAGGTGAAGCTGGTCTGGCAACCCTGCCTAGAGTATCTCAACAGACACAATTGCTCAACTCCTTATCGGATCCCGTGCTGCATGGGTTATAATTGCTGCTGCAGCATATAAATACAAAACAGCTGTCAGCAAAAACTGCTTTTTAGGTCTCTGTAGAGGCCAAATGTATCTCTGGCACACCGTTCACTGTGGATAAGAACTGTTAAATTAATAATGCTTCAAAAATAAATGTTCGAAAGATTTGAAGTATTCAACACAGACTTTAGTAGATCAGGTTTTGGACTTTGATGCTGTGTTGTCAGGCTAACTGTACCGAGATCGTTCAGGGAGAAAGATAGATAACTTTTACTGCCTTAGAGAGAGCTGCAGTCATTGTAAGAAGAACTTCTTTGCATGATGCAGTTTGTTATTTGATAATTGGTAAAGCCTCTAAGAGAAAATTCTAATTTAAGTTATTTTCCAGCAGAAAGTATCATCTGGTTTGTACATTTTGAATTAATATTACTCTTTAATCAACTGTTACTAAAAGTATTTTTAAGTACCGGTAAGCTTTTTCCTTTTTATTTTCCTCTTTGGTTTTCTTTTCCAGTCAGGATAATCTGAGGAGACATGGAGAGGAAATCATCCAGATTGCTATCAGGTGATTGAGTTTGACTTTGACTCTAATCTGTTTGTTTCTTCACCAGGACTCATCCAAAGGGAACACGGCTCTATGGAGAAAGAGTTGGAGGAACTCCGACGCAGTAGACCCAAACCGCCAGAAGGAGGCGATTTCACACTTAGCGACTGTTTCTATTTCACTCGAAGGGGAATTGAGAGCATTGTAGATGATGAGGTGCCTTTTATTTTTGCCTACTAGATTTTAAGCTAAAAGTATATTTGTCTCTTTTTTAACTCATACAGATCTTGGTTTGATTTTAAAAAAATATTCTCTGGTTTACAATAAAGGTAACCCAGCGGTTCACTTCTGAGGAGCTGGTGTCCTGGAATCTACTGACTCGCACCCACAATGACTTCCAGTACATCAGTCTGAAGTTTACACTGGTCTATGGCCTTGGTATCTTTGTGAGATACTGCATCCTCACCCCTCTTAGGTAAACAAGTACTTTGCACGACCTGCTGACAGCAAAATCTAATTTTTAGTCTGTTGTTAGGAAAGAAATGAAATAATACAGTTAAAGATTGTCAAGAAGACTGTCAAACCTAAATTGTGAATGTCTGGCAGCCTTTGTTTTAATGAGAACATGATGTTGGACAGACATGTTGAGACCAACTGAAACTTTTACAAACATTTCTACTTGAAATGTTTCACATTTCATTAGTCTCAAGGGCTTTTGCTGAGAAATACATCAAGTTTATTCAAACTACATTCTCAATGGTTTAAGGTTTCTTGGCCTTTGCTCCAAAATTTCAATGCTTTGATTTCTGAGAAATCATCAATAGTGCTTCATCATGCTCAAAAAACATTGCATTTTGCAAAGTAACCTTGGAAGATGTTTCCATATCGTTCTTTAATCATAGCAATATTGTTAGACAAAATGTGAGCAACCACACTTTCTTCAATGAGAGGCAACTCCGTTCATGATTGGCCCGGTATCTTTTACTCTCAGCACAACACAAAGCTCAATGTAGCATTTCACCTTAGCTTCTCTGGATAATTTTTTTTTTTCCAGATTCCCCCACACAGTCTGAAGTGGGCATAGAGAGAACAACTTTACCCCAATCCTCTGCACTCCAGTTCTGTTGCTTCTTGCAGAATGTCAATCAGTCCTTAATGTTTTTTGCCTCTCTTGACATCAGACCAGCATCCTAAAGTATTACACCTGTCTGCCACCATACAGTACCTGAGCAGGTTATGTGTTTGTGCCAATCACATCTCTTGGCTAAATCCTCTTTAGAAGATAAATCTGCACCTGCTTGACTATCTTGAACCCCTGTAGCTTTCATCATAGTCATCAAATTTCTCTGCTTGAAGCACTTGATAATTGTTCATTTCATTGTGATCTTATTAGCAGCAGTATACCTGCCTGCAAAGGCCCTCTGATGCAAAGGAATGACACCAGCACGTTTCCTTACATATTAACAAAAGGAGAATGATTTCAGGCGCCACTCCCTTTTATAACACCCACTCCACTCTTTTGATTCAATATAAATGACTGATATCTGATATCAGCTGTTCTTTCCTTATTGCTTTCCCCAAATGATAATAATATTCTGATTATGCCAACGGACAGGGCTAAAACACAGGGCAACTAAGTTTCTGAGAATTTTTGTTAATATTGCAATTAGTTGCACTTTTCATGTATTATCTGAACACTCTTCATGTCATAGAGTCGACAACCTCAGATGAAGATTATAAACAAACAAATAACACTCTAAATTCTGTATTGGGAAATGGAAAAATAATTGTGAGAGCAGAAGCAGCAGAACAGGCAGCCTTCTGTTTTTAACATTAGTGGGTATGATTACTTTTATAAAAGCTGACCAGCAGTTTCCTGGTCCAAAACACACAATTGTGTGCACACAATTTCAAGTTGGAAAGCAAATAGTAATGACCTTAGAGATGAAACTGTTCCTCTCCATCATGAAATTTAAATTGCCTGACCCACATTGGATCATTCACCATGACCGTTATCTTAAGAGCAACAACAAATCTATAAAAGAACGCAAAGATTGAAAGTCCAGACCTGGACCTGATTGAAACTCTGTCCTGAGTTTTTTTTTTTTTTCAATTGAAGCAAGCAGTAATAAGTCTTTAGTAGT
Source organism: Brachyrhaphis roseni (assembly GCA_903066815.1). NCBI lineage: Eukaryota > Metazoa > Chordata > Actinopteri > Cyprinodontiformes > Poeciliidae > Brachyrhaphis > Brachyrhaphis roseni. The sequence goes on from CAEFZY010011784.1 coordinate 21,172, forward strand.
GATGTGACTGAAAAGATCTTACACAAGCTGGATTATATTAACAAACTCTTGCTTTAGTAGGTTTTCCAAATAACTAAATCAAAATGTGTTCACCTTTTCACTAAGAAGTACTGTACGTTTTAGTTTTTGAGTGGCATGTTAATTTCATTCTTTTCTTAGACGAAAATAATGAAAAAATAAAATAAATCTCCAGACTTTATTGAAGATTTATTTTGTATTATCATTATCAGGCTGGAAATAAGGTTGAAATAAATTAGTAAAAGCCCTAAATGAATATTAAATTATAATCAACCACGAGTCTTTGCTAACTTCTTATCAGGACTCCACGTCAAATATAAAAGGACTAGATCGTATTTATAATCTTCTGGTACAAAAAAAATGTCTTCAGGCCAGACCTTTGTGGCTTTTTGCCTTTCACATCTCATTCATTCTGACATTTAGTGTTCTTATCTCTGCTCAGGATCACACTGGCCTGCATCGGCCTGACCTGGTTGGTGATTGGAACGTCTGCGGTTGGATTTCTTCCAAATTGCAGGTGATCAGAAAATCTTTCAAGTTTAAAAATTGTTCCAGACAAAGGGAATTTATTGCTCTTAAAGCCAATTTCATGCTTTGACCTGACTGTTAATTTCTAGGGTAAAGTTCTGGCTCAGTGAGTGGGTCCATGTCATGTGCTACAGGATCTGTGCTCGAGGTCTTTCTGCTACTATCCGCTACCACAACAAGTATTTCCTCATTAAACATTCTATTGCAAATGCGCCCATTCTCCAGAACTACTATCCTGCAGCCTTTAGATGCATCCCCTCTCTAACAGAGCTGAATAAAATGTTTGAATCCCTTCATAATCATGTCAGTGATCTCTGCAGAGACCTGGTAACTTGCCGGTCATTTGATTCAAATGTGTTGGAGGAATGATTTATCTAAAAGTTGCAGGATAGCAGCGCTTGAGAACTGGAGCTGCTCTGTTTGTATCTTCAGGAATAAATTTCTCTTTTACTTTAAATTTGACATTGACTTTATTTTTTTAAATGCAGAGAGAATAGACCCAAAAAAGGAGGAATCTGTGTGGCCAATCACACCAGTCCTATTGACATCGTCATACTTTGCAACGACGGCTGCTATGCTATGGTGTGTGATAAATCTAACTTATCACCATATTTATTGCATGCAATTTTCTGTAATCTTTGAAGTGTGAATTTTGACAGTGGAGCTTGTGGTTTTCAGGTGGGGCAGGTCCATGGAGGTCTGATGGGGATTGTTCAGAGAGCCATGGTGAGGTCTTGCCCTCATGTCTGGTTTGAGAGGTCTGAGATGAAAGACCGCCATCTAGTGACCAAAAGGTAAGCTGTCACGAAGTGAAATATTTCTCATTGGACCTTCTGCTTGCTTGTCTTTATGCAGTTGTTCTAGTTGCTATATTTCTGGCAGTAAGCATGTCGGAAGATTTTGTGTGTTGTCCAGACACAACTACATAGCTTAATTTTGAAAAGTGACTCATCAGATTAGAGCCCAGGATCATATTTCAGATGCCTTAGTGCAGTGGTTCCCAAAGTGTGGGGCGCCATTGCGGAGGGAAGCGCAAAGCAGTTACACAAAAGTGTTTCACTGTAAAGATGGTTTGTAGTGTGTTTTGTTGCAACCTGAACTGTGAAATAAACTTCAGTGGAGTTTGAAAACAAAATATGTGTATAGGTTTATGTCTGGTTGAACAATTGTGTGTCCAGTTGATTCGTTTTTCTTTTTTGTGGGGGATTTCATTGCAATCCATAGGGGGGCAGAAGAAAAATGTTTGGGAACCACTGCCTTAGTGTGTACATTTATTTTGGTTTGGGAGGTTTTCCTTCACCTTTAGTTTTGTTTCCAGGTTAACAGACCACGTGAATGACAAGACAAAGCTTCCCATATTAATATTTCCAGAGGGTAAGTTTGACCATGTTACCCAGTTTCATGTTTGATGTTTGTACATTCATAGAAGTAGCTCATGGAGGGCTGTTATTTTGGTCAAAGTTTCAAAGCTGACTGTTGAGTTGTTTAATATGAACATATATTGTATGTTTATTTAAACAAAAAAAAAAACTCACACAACATATTCCCTTTCATTTCCTGTATGCCTTTTCTCTGCAGGTACCTGTGTTAACAACACGTCTGTCATGATGTTCAAAAAGGGAAGTTTTGAAATTGGAGCAACGATATATCCTGTAGCCATCAAGGTACTTTTCTTGTATACATTTTTATTTTAAGGTGAATAATGTACATACAGTCATACCTCAGTTTTGGCCTTCTAATGACTTGTTTGAGCTGTTATCCTAAACATATCTAAACTGGTTTAGAAATCGATAAGGCATGCCAATGTTAAGTCTCTGGGAAGCTGTGATCTATTCTACCAAGAGTGTTTTAATATCCCACCATAATTACAGAAACATTAGTAGCTTCTCTGAAACTTTCTGGGATACATTTAACCAAATATCAGTGGCTTAATTTGTTGATGTTGAACCTGTATTTATACTTTTGATCCTGTGTCCATTAGAGAAAATCCACATCAGTTTGAACTTGAGTATAGAATGCTTGCTTGTGGCAAATATTAACGTTTTTTATTATCAAACCTACCCAAGGGTCCCAAAGTAATGACATTCATATCTATGATGAGTGTTTGGATCTATTTTATTGGAGCTGTACCTGCTTGTCTGTCCATTGTTAGTATGACCCAAAGTTCGGAGATGCTTTCTGGAACAGTTCCAAGTACAGCATGGTGAGCTACCTGCTGCGGATGATGACGAGCTGGGCTCTAGTCTGTAACGTCTGGTACCTTCCAGCCATGCACCAACAGGTTGGTTTCACGGGCTTGGAAGAACTCAGTACCTCCACAAAGTGGGTCAGCGTTTACTAAGAAAAATGTCCTTTGTTTGTTCTTTATTGTTGAATGTTAGGAGGGCGAGGATGCTGTCCACTTTGCCAACAGAGTGAAATCTGTCATAGCTCACCAAGGAGGACTGGTAGACCTTCAGTGGTAAGCTTTGATCTCTTTTCTTTGTAAATTATCTCAAAAAGTTGAAACTTTATTTCTAAACTTACAAGTAAAACTCAAACTTCAAAACTGTCTAGTAAAACAGTGACACCTTTACATCTCAAATGGTGAGAGTTACAGTATGTTTAAAATGTTGAATTGATCTGTGGCTCTGCAGGGACGGAGGTCTGAAGAGGGCGAAGGTGAAGGACACGTTTAAGGAGCAGCAGCAGAAAAAGTACAGCAGTATGGTGGTGGGAGATGACAGCAGCAGCAACAGTGACTGAGATCAACTTTCAGCACAAGACACAAGATCTCCATCTTGTTTTGACAGGCACATGATGGAAATAGACAAATTTACTTCTTGGTTTTCACATTATCTAGACACAGTGAATGCCCGAATGGACTTAATAAGGAGCAGCTAAGTGGAAACTAAGCCAGTGACATTATGTGCAATATTGAAGCTGCTAGAGCAGAACAAAGGAACTGCCTTACTGCTTATCTGTTATTGCAATTGAATATTATTGCTGAAAAAGTTCAGTTTTTGAACTGAAATGTGTGTTTGAAGAAAATTGACTCTTTTCTTTAAGAATTTTAGTTTACAGATTGCATGTTATCTGTGTGATTATGCAAAGGTCTAAATAAGTTCTGTTTATTAGTTCTCATAATAAATCAGGAGGGGGAAAAAACTAATTGTGCGATTTAAAAATAGAATTACCTTTGTATATTTATTATGCAGTTTAACTGCAAAAATAACACTGATAATTAACAGAAATCTGTTATGATTTCCAGTAAAGTGCCAAAGAAACACTGAAACTTGCTGAGTATTTCTTACCTAAAATGGAAAAGGGTCCTCCCGACTCTAAAGAGTAAAAACAAATCACAGACAAAAACAGATGCAGAAGGTTTTATCCTGAGTGATCTATACCATACGTAACAGTCCAGTCGACTGAACATCAAGCTGAAATGTTGGTTTCACAGTATAACACACAAACTTGATATTTGGGGGTTTTGTGCTGCTGCTACTGCTGCTGCTGCTGCTGCTGTTGCTGTTGCTCTTGCGGAGGCGTTCTCCAAGCACTGATGGCAGATGCTTGTCTGAGTCATTTTCTCTCTAGGAACTGAAAGCAAATTTAAGAAAAACTGATATTATGGCCACTGTTTTTTTTTCTAATTGGATGCTTGTATAAGGTCATAAAGGTTGATTAATGCTTGAAGGAACTATGAAAGTACTGCATGAACCTTCAACCACAATCCCCAAAGTTGGCATCAACAATATTTTGGTACATCTTGCTGGAGTTTTGTCTATCTGATTGTACTCAATCTTGTTAAAAATGGCTGAGCTGAGTCTGTTCCAGGAAACCAAACAATTTAAATTCACTCTACCAATTTTCCCAAGAATTGTGCTTTAGAAATATTCTTGGAGCTCGTTAGTGGATTCAAAAATCAGCAAACATTGGGGAGAGGGTGAAGGGGTGAAGGGCTGAATGAGCAGTTTAAATGATAACAAATTTCATAGGCACCTTTCTTGACACTCAAGGACACTATAAAAAATCCTTCAGCTCAATTAAAAGTTAAATAAAATTAATTGAATAGAAGAGGAGAAGGTATCAGATTAAAAAAGCTGTTTTAGTCCAAAGATAAGAGTCAGGGTAGCTGAATGCTCTATGAACTGTAGTAGTGAGACTGACCGGTCGATGGAGGAAGAGGATCCACCTCCATTCATAAAAAAATCTTACTTCTTTATGTTCTTCATGTGAACATTATTGCTCCTCCATATCAGACAGATATGGAGGAGCAAGTTTATAAATGGCCTTAAATATTGATAAAAAGATTTCCTATTGAATATGAGCTCCACTGGCCAATGGAGCTCCACTGGTTCCCAATTCCCAGTGGAGCTCCATTAGCCAGTGGAGCTATTGGAGGACATTACTGATGTGACAAATTAATAAATCGTTAAAACCTCCATATCACATTGATGGAAAATTGAAGTTGATATTTTGTGTGTGAACCTGAAAGTTTTCTCACCTTGAATCCCGAGGTCAGCTGGAATTTTGCACTGTTAGATCAAAAAAGGTAAAATGTACAGATCTTGTGTATGTCTACATGTATAGGAGTAATAGGAAAGCCTCTAAATCATGATATCACCTACCTCTATGGGACAGGGGGTCTTCGGTGGTACATCTAAGCTAACTTTAAGCTCCTCAAACCTGTTTAAATCAGATTACACACACACAGGTGGTAAAATAAGCACTGGACATGTCAATGATTTCTAATAGGGCCATTTACATAAATTCACACCAGTTCTTGGCAACAGTCTGCAAAATAGTCAAAGAAACCAGCTCAAATCTGCCAGCATTCCTTCTTCTGTTACGAGTAAATCAATATCAGCTGCTTTAATATTAACTTATAAAAAAGCTTCTCATCACCAAGTGGAACAATAATATCAAAAAGACCTTCACAAAAATTATTTTTATTATAAAGCTAGTATACCCAAAAGTAAATTAAACAAAAGAATAATTAAAAGTGCCATCCACAAGATTGCTGTGCAAAACTGCAGAAACTTGAAAGAAACTTGAAACTTGCATAAGGTTTTCTGCAGAAGATTTGGACAAACCAGTAAAGTACTGAAAGAATATTGTCAGATAAAGTCAAAGCAAAAATATTTTGATGTAATTAAATACATCATGTTTGGAGGGAGAACACGTCTATGAATCACCTCAAAAACGTCATCTTAAAGGGGAAGGTTGCAGCTGCAGACATCATGTGGTACAGCATGTGGTACTGACAGGATTCCCAGCAGCACAATATTGGTCTTAAAAGAAAAATTAGAACTGCCAGAGTGGCCCAGTCAATCACCTCACTTATATCCAGTTGAAAATCAGTGAAAATAAATGATTCCTAGAACTTTTAAGATTTGAAGATGGCTTTTGTGGTAGAATAGGTCAAAATCCCACGTTAGCAAGTTAGTTATGTCTTTAACAAAGATATCTTCAAGCTATCATTATCAAGAAAGGCATCTATAGTGCTTATTCGTTGTGTCATTTATATTTTTTAACCAATCTTTCTTTTGTAGGCTAATGTGCTTCAAATTATTTCCTTATTTGGGTTCTTCCTGACATCTGGTGTTTTATGTCAGTGGTCGAGCAGCTGCTGTCAGAATAAATGTTTATAAATGTTTGATGTCTAAATGATTAAAATTAGCTCCTTTAATCTACAGAGAAAAAAAATATAAAGCTTGAAGGGTATGCCAATTATTTGTACAAGTATAAAATGATAATGGTACTGATTTCAGCAAAATAATAAAAATAAACAATGCACAAAGATGGTTAAAATAAATAAACATGGAACTGCAGATTTGCAATAAACACAGCACTGAAAATGCAAAACATCTGGCCCTGTTTCTTATTTATAAACATGAACTGCGTCAGCAAGTTAATTGATTCTCACCTTATCATACAGGTCTCATCCTGATGCTTTAGTTTTCGAAACTTCAATGAATCTGGGTCCCTATTATTGTTTGGATTCGATTTTACATCTAGGTTGGTTTTTTCGGTCTGCACAAGAGGCATGTCTGCCAGCAGAACCACAGAGGTTAGAAACAAAATGGAGGGACGAAAGGAGATGACAGTAAAAGAAGCATACCTTCTTCTTTGTAGTGGTGATGTTGTGAAAAGTCCCCAACCTAGGCAGTTGGACTTTAATTTATGAATTGGAAAATTTGGCTAAGGAGTTCATGGAGCTGTTTGTTTTTGAATCCATGGTAACAGAGCCACCAAACAAAACAAAAAAAATATTCTAAGTAAGGACCTTCAAACACGTAATATTTTACTGAAATTCTAAAGTTATTTGTATGTCAACCAGTACAATCAACATTTTATCTGAATGAGCAAACACTGCTTATAGCTTTCTGTTGCATTATTTTGATATTTTTTGTTGTGCTTCTGTTCTGGAAACATTCATTTTTGGAACACTTTTTCATATTAGTATGTAGTCTAAGTTGATTGATTCAGCATTTCTTTAATCCTCTGTTCTGATGCGTAACGTTGGCAACAAAAAAAAAAGAAGAAGACAAATGTTGGGTTTTATGATCTGCGTGGAGAAGGAAGGTTCCTCATTATTTCAGTTCTTAGGGGAAATTCAAAGCCACTGACAGTTAAAATGGAAGATGGCAAGAAGAACTTGGAATCCTGGAAATTAATGTGTTTGATTGTGACATGTGTCAGTATCATGTCATCTAGACCAGTGGTTCCCAAAGTGTGGGGCGCGCCACCTAGGGGGGGCGCAGTGCCATTTTTGAAGTTTTTTAAATATTTTTTTTAATCAGCTAGCGTTGAACACTTTAAGTAAGATTTGAAACAGACTTTTTTTGTATGATGCTTTTCTAAAGATTTTCTAAAAATATCTTATACTTTCAGGTCGCTTCAAACTTGAAGAAGTTAAAGAACATTTTTGAAACATGTCAGATCCTATCAAATGTATCCTCTAGCCCCTGAAGAATTTTATTTGCAAATCAAATCGTCACATAATTTCCAAACCAAATAATAATTCTTCTAATTGTTTATTTATCAAATTTTTGGAGGGAGTCCAGCACTTTATTTTTAATGTCTTTCAATACAGCATTTCTTCAAAAGAACAGAAGGGCAGTTGACAATATACCACTTTAAATATCTTTTTTAAAAAATCCACCTTATCTGTCAATTATTCCTCAGCAGTAGCCATGTTACTTGACTACACATATGGCCTGTTACGATTCTTCCTTTTCATCTCCATGTGTGATGATGTAGCAGAGTTGCTTGTAGTCGATGTTTCCGATCGGGTCAATTGGTGCCAAAGTGAATGCCTGTTCCACCTATATGTTGATGACAGGATAACTTTTATGCTTAGTGTTACCAAAATTTTATAACTTTGTAAATGAAAATCCATAAAAAATAACTGACCTCTTCTGCCGTGAATTTATCAGCCTGATTCATCAGTAATCGTTTAAATCTAAAACAAAACAAAACAAACAAACAAAAAAACATAGCGTGTCAGAAACTTTATGTCAAGCAGTTATGGAAAATAAAAAAATATATAATAAAACTCTTACAAGCCTTTCTTACATTATTTGCACTGTTTTTGGATTTGGCTTTAATCTCATAATATGTATTTAAAGTGACAAACAATAAATTCTAAATCTAATATGAGCAATGTTAGAACCAAACAGTAAAATTAATCTTACTCATCCTTATTAACAAAACCTGTCCCATTGGGGTCAAAAGGTTTGAAAGCAGCAAGTATGGTGTCTTCAGGATCGGTCCCTGAAAGATGACAAAGAAAATCTACATGTATCATTTGAGAGTTCCTCAAAGAAATTCCAAATGTAATATTCACTACTATAAAAGTCCCTTACCGTTGAGTTTCTCCCCAAAAAGTGTCAGAAACACAGTAAAGTTGATAGGACCCTTCCCTTCATTCAGCATCTCTTCCAGCTCCTCATCCTTAATGTTAAGTTTTCCTGGTGAACACACATTAAGTAAGTTTGATGAAAATAAGCTCAGCAGGTGCAGCAGGTAACTTAGTGGAGATTACAAATGATTGTTTATTCGATATTCATACATCTACTAACATGCCCTAAGTAAACAATTAAATTAGACACCGAGTTGAGCGTAGGTCTCCTTCAGGTCCTGCTTCTTGATTACCCCGTCCCTGTCCTGGTCAATGCAGCCGAAAGCCTGCAGAAAAAATATTAAGATGTGAAAAAAACAATGATTTTGACTAACAATTAGGTCTAGAAGGAAATAACTATTTCATTCAAATTACAGCAGAGATTATTAAAACTACACAAATTTGCTTTTCTTTAACCTCTTCTGAATAAATGCAATTTTAGCTGCATTTGGAGCTCTGCTGTACACAAAAAGAAATAGGAACTAGGATAAATTCATGAGTCTTAATTGTGAAATTTTCTATTCATAAATATTATGTTAAAAATATTTCTTCTTTTTGTAATACCAGACTTTCAAGTTAAAAATAAAAAGGTCTAATATGTTGAATTATCTGATATGTTTAGATATATTTTTTAAATGCTTAAGAAAACTTTGAAAAACATATTTTTTTCTTTCTACTATTTCAAATACTCAACTACTAATTCTGCTTGATCTGTATTTTATTTGGGTCACTTTATATCAAACTGGTCTTGTTTTGTAAATGTTGCAAACATTTAAATTGGCTTTAGCTTGTAAGACATTTAACCTTATATGTTTGAGTTTGACTCAGATGACCTCCAAAGTCATGATGAAGGTGAAGCAAAGGGAAACTAATGGATCAATGGTCTTAATTATTATTATATATATATTTTAGATTTTTCTTTCTGATTAGTTTCTGTGCACATTAACTACTTGTGAGTTCAGTAAATATTGTAATACTCTTAAATTGAATGTCCATTGCCCAATTTTTCAGAAATCCACCCACTTCAGCTCAAACGTTTTAACATATAGTGGATTTAGTTGATTTTACACAAAAGTATGGCTGGTGTAAAATAAATAAGAACAAAAATAAATAAAAAAAATATATTTTTAGGGAACTGAAAGCATTGCCTTACCTCTTTGAACTCTTGTATCTGCGACTGCTCAAACATTGAAAATACATTGGAGCAGGACTTCTGATTCCCCCTCTGCCTTTTATTGGAGGCCTTTTTGCTTGCCTGAGAAGATAAACAGAAACATTCAGATCATATGCTTTTATGACAGTAGAACAAAAACATAGTTGATAATTAGTGCCTGAAATTATTTTTAAATAAAGCAAAGCCTTGACTGACTCACCATGTCTGAATGAATGCATTTAGACTCTGCCAGTGTGTGATGCTGCAGAGGGTTTTATGTTCAGCCCATCTTATCAGACACCCTCCTATCATAGCTTGCAGTGGGCTGTGGAGACCCTTACATGGCCATGTGGGCTCTCTGTGCCACTGAGGTTGCTTGATAAGAGGTGAAGTATGCTGGATTCCTCTGGGGTTGGGAAGACAGATATAGAGCTGTGGACAGACAGAAGAAAGGGACCTCTGACCTTTGACAGACAATCAAACAAACATTACTAATGTCAAACTGACCCCAGTCAGTGTGATCTTTTTGTGATCAGAGCAGCTCCACGCCCGCTGCCCTCCTCCGATTGCAGGAAGGTTATCTCAGAATGAGGGGTAAATCATATTAATAATGATTTAGATTATTTTGTCAATAATCATAAAGACACTAAAAAGTCACATTTGGTTGAATTCATTTTGTGTGATGCTCTCCTTTTCACTCACTCCTTGCTGGTTTTTTCCATTAACTTCATGGTTTTTGTCCCTGTTTGTTTCTGCTGTTCTTGAGCCCTGGCTCATTGTATTTTCCTGCTATATTATGGTATTTTCATTATTATTAAAGTTCTCTTCAGCTATTGCTCACCTCCAACTATGTTCAACCACTACCTACTGTACATTAAAGCACAATTTTTCCATTTGTTGTGTTTGATCATTGTTTTGACCTGTTGACAGACTTGAGATCTGATTAATTATTATAAAATATCTCATAAATAAGTCAGTCAAGCACAAAACTTAATATTTAATTATGATGTTTTATTTACATTTAGGTATAAGTATAGTTCATCTTAAACATAAGAAAAAAGTACACAGTACATGCTGACAAAGTAAATAGGATGTAAACATAAAATTTTAAATAAACAATAAATGCTTACAAACAAAATTAGACAAGAAAGTAATGAATTTGAGTTAGTGCTGATTGACAACAGCTTTTACAAAATATTTGCGCTGTACATGAACTAGTTTGCTACATTTTAAAATACACATTAAAATCGGTCCAAATAACCAGTGCATGTATTTTACATTAGCTTTAGTGCCGCTTAAAGTTTCAAATGCAACAGTAAACAAGTTGTTTAAGGTCAGAAACAATACAACCACTACAGGATGGTATGACACTATAGACAGGCTGTATTCACAAGATATTTAAAGGCCTCTTTGTCCTTAAATCTGTGAGTAGCAAGTGCTCTATCCCACTACTCTCAGCAGCAGATCTTTGGAGAGGATTTCACAAACATCCTAATTCTGAGCTTTCTCTGCTGTTCTTCAGTGCATTCCTCTCTTCAGATCCATGATGCCATCTTACAAGCCACTGCTGAGATCAGAGCAGCTCCACGCCCGCTGCCCTCCTCCGATTGCAGGAAGGTTATCTCAGAGTGAGGGGTGAGTTCCCTGACGACCTGGTGGAACCGGTCCCGGAAACTGCAAAACAGAGGCACAACTGTTAGTATTAGGCAGTCTACATCTGTGATGAACTAATGTTACTTGGACTCATATTTGTACCTATTGAGGCAGCTAAAACACTTACTAAGGGTGCAGCTTGTAGACGGAACCGTCAATCCCAACTGTAATCTTCATGGTATCTTGGCCGCGTCGCTCTTGCATCTGGTTAATGACCCCAGCGAGGCCTGCGCCACACATATGAGCAGAGCGAGTGGAGACGCTCTCACAGACCAGACGCACAATGTCGCAGTCCAGCTCAGAGGGAAGGACACCCAGAGAGGAGAGGATGTTGTAGATCTGCTTTCTGTCCCCAGAGTCACTAAAAATAGTAAAAGGTCACATTTTAGAAAGCAGTTCTCAAAAATACATTTTTCTGTCATTTTGTTTTTGTTGTATTGTTTTTTAGAATCTTATTTAGACTGTAAAATGCTTGCAAGTCAGCTTCCTATGCACCCCCAAAACAACAGGGCCCCCAAAGAGACTTAAGATTTTTTACATTTTCTGCTTAATGATAGTTGTTTTGTTTTTTTTTTTCATTTGGAAGTTTGAATCAAATTCTGTTTAGGGCCGCAAACAGCTTTTAATTGGGCCTGTTACATACATCTCCCATTTAAACTCTGTTCAATTTAGCAATGCATAACAACTGTAGAAAAACACACACCACTGGCTTTCCATATCAACATTTTTTCCAGCCTAATGTTCTCAGCACTAACGTTTCTTTTTTTATCTACTTTAAAGCATCTGTAGCCTAGCTGCCATTTCCTATTTCTCTGCTTGCATGCATTTTATGGGCGATATCAGTAAAATGTTTTTCCATCACTCGCTGCTGATGCTTACCTTTCAACCTGGGAGACAAAGCGCGTCTCGAAGCTGCCTCGTGTTTTGAGCTGCTCTGAGGCTTCGCCGTTAAACAACAGGTTCTCATTCACCAGCTTCATCATGACGAGTCTCGCCAGCTCCCCCATGTACTTTCCACTGATAATCTTCTCATACCTGCATTAACAAGAAAAGGCAGAGGGAAACATGTTATTAAAACGGTGGTGAAGAACAAGAAATATGTCATAATAATAGATGTATGTTTCAGTATAAAGGTTGGGAGACAGAGGATGACCGGATAAGGAAGGAGACATCAAGGCCAAGGCTGGACTCAGCAGCCAGCATAAAAGGTAAACAGCCATTAAGCTTGGAGGCGATACGGGGAGAAGCCAAAAGGGGTCATTAATCTGACATCTCCACCTGCCGACTGACCGACCACTGACGTACGAAAGCTCTGTCCATTTGCCTACATCCTGAGGAAAACAGCTGGTAGCTCGGCAACTTTACAGAGACTACAGTTTAGGGTCAGGTGATTTCTGTCATAGATGGATGCTTAATTCATAAAAACACCACAAGATGGAGAATGGAGGGAGGAGTCAGAGTGGACGGCACGTGTCTTGACCCTTGTCCTGATTAAATCCACTAACTAATTTGAGAAGGTTGCAAGGCCTTTCCCACACACTTTCACGTGTGTGAAAGTGTGTGGGAAAGCACACTTTCACACACGTGTGCTTGTGTGAAAGTGTTGAATGTTTAATTTTAATGCATCTTTTTTACTCACAGCTGGTGTCCAGGGTTGATTGAGGTCTCGTCCACCACTCTGTCGTACTCCAGCCTGAACTCCTCCAGCTCGCCCTTGTCTCCAAATGCTCCCCACTCAGTGTTCACACACATCCGGCCCTCCTCCCCCTCCACCAGCTCCACAGTCCTCATCTCCTCCATGTAACAGGCATTACAGCCAGTACCTGGAAGATTCAACACACACAAAAACATTAGTTTCTGTCATTTTATGAGTTTGTGTCATCTCAGCGTTGCCAACTCTCACTCTTCTGGAGTGAGACAGTCTGTTTTCTGCTTTTCACTTTCTCAATCTTTCCAAATAAATCTAATTAAAAAAAACATTTACAAATATGTTGGAGAACAAACAAACAAAGCATTATAGCTTGTCTTTTTATGACCAATTCTTAGTCACAAAAACTTGTTTTCTATCTTTGTTTTTTAAATAAATAAGTAAACCTTTTTTTTTAGCACTCAACATTTCCCCTTAACTAACTTCAAGCTCCGTCCAAAGGTTGCCAACTCTGGTGAGCATGCGCATTTGCATGTGTTTATGGCTTCTTACCGACAATCATCCCGACTTCACAGCTTCTGTCCTCGTAGTAGCAGGAGATCATGGTTGCTACTGTGTCATTCACCATGGCAACCACATCCATCTCAAAGTCCTGCATGATGAGATTGTAACATATTAGAATGTTTGCCATGTATGCAGACAATAATATTGTTTACATAGAGAAAAATGTATACATTTACTCACCCCTCGTCTCTTGATTGCATCTCTGAGCAAACCAACAACATTGTTCCCTTCAGCCCCAGAGGCTTTGAAACCTTTGGTCCAGTTAAGCAAAATTCCCTGTTTGAATAAAAAAATGAGCACCCTTAGTTAGATAAACTTTACAAAATGAAGGCTAATTTTGTTTACTAACAGAAAAACTATATTTGTACCTTATCAAGGTCTTCATGCCGTACGGGGAAGGAGAAGGTGAAACCCAGAGGAAGCTTCTTGTGCTTGATGTGGTGTTTGTCCAAAAAGTCAGACATGCATTCTGCTATGTAGTCAAACAGCTAAAAGAATCAGAAAAATAAAAGATATTAGAGTACAGCCATTTAAGCTAGTTGAAGCTCCACAGATTCCAAGCTAAGCTGAAGTGTTTTGAGAATCTGTGAGTAGAAAAAGGCAAATGAATGGTGGCTCAAAAACAAGATAAATAGCAGTTTTCACTGACCATTTCAGCAGTCCCCGTCATGGCATCTTCAGGAATGGAATACATTTGGTTCTTCGTCTCCACCTTGAAACTTCCCTCTTCGTCCTCACCCACTTTCACAAGCATCACACGGAAATTTGTCCCTCCGAGGTCCAGAGCCAAGAAATCTCCCACTTCTATCAAACCAAAGAAGAACATGATTTATTTTTTTTCATTTGAACTTCACAGACAATTGTTCTCTTCAGTTTTAAAGTTTTAAAGGATTATTTCCTTCTCTTTATACAGAGTGAATTCCTACCTGATCCCTCGGGGGTGGAGCAGACGTAGGTCGGAAGCATTTTGACGCTGGCCTCTTCGTGGGTCTCTAAATGCAGTCCTCTGTTCATTTCATGCTGCATCCTCTTCATGACTTCTTCCAGCTCCTCTTTGTTCAATCCAAACTCAGACAGGATCTGCTCCACCTGCAGTCGGAAAAGAACAGAGCTGATAAGAAGTAGCACAAAAGGACATTTTTCCCCAACTCTCAAGCTTTTGTGTTGGACAAGGTAAAGCCCAGGTCCTGGGCAAATTGAGGAGTACAACATTTTTTTTAGTTTTCCTTCACAAGGTTTAGGCAGTCCTAAACTTCAAAAAAAGAAAAATTCAAGCTGCAGATAGAAAGCACATCTTACCATGCAGATTTTTTCAACTACATCACTGTAGCTATCGGGGAGCTTTATCGTCTGGTCGAGTTGGCTGCTGATGCACGGCATCTTGGAAAGTTTGGTTAAAAATGAGCTTGGATGTATTTTCTGAGAATAGAGAGTGCGTGTTGGATCCAGAGGCGGTGAAGTGTGAGTGTCACTGAGGCCCCTGGCTGTTTTTATGCCCAGGTGAAGTGGGCAGGATGAGCTGAACTGCCCTCCCCTTTCCTCAGTCCCATCCCATCTGCTGATGAAAGTTTACACACCCACAGTGGTTCAGAGATAAGACTGGTATGTAAAAAAAAAAAAAACTCCTAAATCCTCCATGTGACCTGATTTCAAATATTGGGTCCAAGGTTTGTACACAGAAGCTAATTTGAACTTCATTGACTATTGTAACAATATAATTGCAGTTTTGCAATAAAAGGATATTAATATTTACACAGCAAAGAGTAAGAAATAGTAATAATATATTAGTTACCCCAAAAAGCTTAATTAATATTGAACTTGCATAATTATTTAATTTATGTCATGATATACACAAAGTCCAGAAACATTATTAATTTATATAGAAACCTCATTTTATTATTACTTACCTATTATAATAACCATATTTTAGAAACTATAGATTCTAATTTTGAATTTTTGTTTTCATTTTTCGCCTTAGAAAGTTTGATTAAGTATGAGGAAAACATGAAAAGCTTATTTAGAAGTTTGATTCTATTATCTGTGTAAATTATAATAACTGTTGCAAGTCATATTGTTGCAGAGTCTTTTCTGGGCAATCTAGATTTCTTTTTTTAAGAGATGATGCAATAATGTGTGCATTTCATTTATTTGATTGATCACCATAATTTATGTGTCCTGGGCAAAATAATAAAGTTAAGTTAGGTTTCCCTTTTGCTTTTGTGGGGCTTAGCTGCAATCTATTTTACAGCACAAGTTAAATAAATCCAAACAGAAGCTTTGTTATAAAATCCTTCTTTTTTTACCCAGATAGCTACAGGGTTGCTCAATGGGTCACACAGTTCCACGTTAGCATTTTTAAAATTAGAAAAATATCTAAAATTAGACGCAGAAAGGAGTGAGTGACCTCTAAAACTAACAGTAGCGCGATAATGGTGAAGGTCTCCTGCTCTTATCAAATCAAGTAGTTTAACAGAAGGCAGGTCAGAGCTTTTTATAACTCTGAGGTTAGGACTCATAAAAGTTAAGCAAAGTGAACCTTTTGCACCGGTGTCCAGACTGTTGCATGTCTGTGTAAAGAAACTAGCTTTTGAAATGTACCATACATGCAAGTTAAGCAGTGTTTATTACAATCTGAATAATTATAATAATTGGATATAATCTAAAATTATGAATTATCAGCTTTTTCAAAAAGGATAGTAAAGAACTAAATTGTTTAGCCATAAAATTTTCTTCTAAAATTACCCAAAACTTATTTTAAACTTTAAATGTTTTGGACTCCTTATGAAGGGTTAGTGACAAATAAAACTGAATATTTGTCTTTTAGAGATGCACATCACAACATCATCAGTATTTTTGGCCTCATAGCATCTTCCATTTACGGTACATCAGAGAAAAATCCTAAAGTTACTGATTTGTTGAAAATTGAATAATTAGCAATGGAGGTCAATGCTTTGATCTTTCACCTACAAACAAAGGTCTTCATTGTTTAAATGGATGAAAAATTCAACTACGGATCACTTTTATTTTCAGCCAGTTTCTTAGAATTTAATCCAGATGTTTTGTACAAGAATTGCATCATCATCTGTTTAAAATGTGTCTGAGTTTTATAAGTAAGAAACAGTATTTATGACTAACAAATGCTATGCTGCTGAAAGGACAGATTTACCTAAATTACGGAAAGCAGAAAGCTTTTAAGAATTAGGACATTTTAAAAATCCCACTCTGACTGTAAAACAATCAGAAACAAAATGTCCCAAGTTTGTGTTGCAACCTTTTACTGAACAGAGTTGAACATGGGCCAAGTGCTTGTCGATAGCTGATTATCCAGTTAATTTAACTCACGCCGGCTGTTTGAACAGAGACCTGCCTGATGGATCTCCAGCTGTCTTTGACAAAGTCAGCTACAGATACAAAGCAACAATGATGACAGCCATGAAATTACGACTAAATTTGTGAGTATTTTGCAGATCATAATTTGATATAAGGCATCCAATATCTACAACATCTGAGCATTGTGGTCACTAAGGAGAGACAAAATTTATCAAGATAAAAACCTGATATGATATTCCTCTTGTTCAGGTTCTGTGTATTTTCAAAATTGTCCAAGTTCTACTTCCAAATGTGTTGCATCAGTTTAACAAAAATACAAAATGAACATGATATAAAACAATAACTATAGTCTCTGTTGCCATGTTTTAGTTAATAATTTCCTAGACATGTTTTATTGGGTGATTGGGGAGAAGCTTGGCAGTCAAGGTCATGTCACGTGAAAAATGTGTTTTGCAGAACTCCACTTAAAACAACATTATTTTTGAGTTTTAATTTTTCATTGGAATAGAAAAACTATACGTGAATTAAATTGAATTTGTGTGTGCCTGGTTAGTTGCCCTGTGTCCCTGTGGGCTGGACTGCTGACCTGTCCAGAGTCTAAACCACCTCCCACCCACTGATGGTTGGAGAAAGGCACCATTCCCCTGCAGCACAGGAAGATTCAACAGAAGTGGGTGAATGAATTACTGCAGAGTGACCCATGTTCCTCCAAGAACTGCAGTATTTGTTTTAAGATTTAAGAATTCAATGATGGAACTTCATCATTAAAGTGCCATCATGTTTTGTTTCAGATGTTGCATAACTTTGTATTTTTATGCCTTTTTGATGTAAAGCACTTTGAAATGGTTTGCTGCTGAAATGTGCTATGCAAATAAAATTTCATTGACTGACTGATTTTAATGCATCCATATAGAATCACTAACTGACCAAAGCTGACATTAGACTGTGCCCCTTTGGTCTTTTGAGCCTCAAACCTGAATGATCTTAAGCACACATATAGAATAGCATTATAATATTGTAGGCAACATTATCTACATGTACTGGCACACATGTTAAGGAAAGATTTTGACTATAAATATTGATATAGAGACTTAGTTACCCCAAGATGTTTCTCTTTTCTGCCTTTCATTAACAGAAACCTTTGGATTTTTGAAGCTCCATTACTCACTGTGCGTAGTGGTGGCAAAATAAACAATGGGTCCACATTTGCCTCCCCCCACCCTCACAGTTGCCAATATGAAAAACATTGTACATATTAGTACATATGAGAAGTTTTAATTAGAAGTAATTTTAATGTAGACTTTTCCTGACCTTTGAAGATCAAGTTACATTTACCTTAATTGAACTGAATTGAATTGAATTGAATTGAATGAGATATTCTCTTGTCTTTCCCATTTCGACTAAGAGAAATGGGCCTCTGTGTTTTGTCATATCAGGGAAACGAGCAATGTGGCTTTTACAACAGATCAACTTAAAAGTAAAGGATAAAATGCAAAAGTGCTCTGGCTATAATTTATTTTGAAGCAACTGTTAGGGGTGCCGATAATTATGGATATGGTGAATTTGTTTAAATGGTATTTGTGATACACTTAGTAAATTAACTCAAATTAAGAATGAGGTTTAAAAACACCTCAGTGAAAATTACTCAGTATATGATAAAAAACTATTTTACTCTAAGGTTTCCGAATAATTTACCAGAACTGAGAAGAGTTAGTGATGTGTGTTTTTTAAAAAAATAAGGCTATGTTTTGCAGCTCCCTTTGTTAAAGTGCAGCCAGTGCTTCTTGGACAGTGAAGTGGTCTGAATGGATCTCTTCCTCTCTGAGGACTAAAGTCATTTAGATTTATTTAAATGATGAAATCCCCAAACTTATTGAAACATTACCTTGATAACTGTTTAATTATTTGCACACAGTCACACACCCTCTGTCTTATTTCTAAATCCAAGACACTTGGCTTTTGTGATGCGATCTTCCTTAGGTAACCTTTCACGTTAAAAAACGCTTTTTTGGATTATATATGAAGGATCATATCAGGCATTATCAGTCAGTTCTTATACATTGTTTCTTTTTAGAATCATGTTGCAGACATAATTTTATCCAACTTTTATTGAGAACAGGTTTTTTATTATTTACATTCACAACTTAAATTAGGCTCCTTGATGTTCCCCACGACCCATTTTCTGATTATGTAAGTTTGCCCTGGTTTTAAACTTTGACTATTACCTTATCCATCGCTTTTGAACGAAGGTTAAATCCTGACTCTCCTGCCAGCCATCAGCGTTCTGCGGTTGGATTTTGAAGTTTCCCAAATTTCTGCCTCAGGTGATGTTTTGCCTTGGAGTCCGTGCATAAAATGTAAAAAAAAAAAAAAAAAAAAGAATCCCTTAATTTTTAATGAGACGTAGGCCCGGCATTTTAAGACCTATGTGTCCAGCCTGTAAGCTTTACATGTTAAACATTTACATTTCTGACATGTTGTCAGTCAAATAAAATCACTTGGAAAGTAGGCATGAAAAAAGGCTCATGTATTCTCCATTCTTGCAAAAAGGAAAGGATTTTCCTTCAAGAGCACAAGCATCCCTTCTTGAAGGTGTCAGACATGTATAAAAATATGCTCAAGTAAGTAAAAAAAACAAATGTTGATGTGTCTTCATCCATCTAAGCAGGCTACATGGCCTAAAAAGTAAGTCCTATTCTTCCTTCTTCATTCTTGATTTACATTCTGAAAGTGCCACAGCTCTCAGTTTAAAAAAAGAAATGTAAAGCAGGCCCTTTATTCCACAGATATTACAGGCTTGATGAAAAATAAATATGTGAACCAAAAAAATAAGATAACAAGCAAACCTCCCATTCGTGGCTGTATTCCTCACTGATTGCGTTGCTCTAGTTTCTTATCAAAACTAGCATCAGTTCTTGGAAACACACAACCTTTCTTCCCTCTGCTGTAGGTGATCCAACAGATGCACCCAAAGTCTTCACGGTTTCCACTTTGTGTTGCCTGGGAAATCACTGACAGGCACACTTGTGACATGGAAAACACTTACAGTACTTACCCCAAGTTAAGTGGCCAGGAAGAAATTGTTAAATGGAGCAAGATTACCAGAGGCAACATCAATTGAGGGAACCATGTTTTGGTTGAAAAAACAGGTTGGCTGAAAAAAACCAACTAATTTCTTAGCCCCAATATAATAAATTAATTGAACTAAATAAACTAGTAATACTGAATTAAAAAAATTAAAAGATTTTATACATTTAATACAACATTGTGCAATGGTTTTAAGCTAGCTTCAGTTTTCTTATGTAGTCTTGATCAAAGGGTCTTAACGTATTCTGAATGTCTTACAAAAACAGACTTGTTTATTAGTTTCTACTCAGTCATTGTACCTATAAATATGCACCATTTGCTTAGAAATAAAAACAATTCATAAGATGGAAGCAAAAGAAGAGTAAGATCTATAAAAAAAGTAATATACCAACAAAGACCTGACACATAATCTCAAAGATTTTTTTTTTTAATCTAAAATATGTTTGAACTCAAACGCAATTTAATCTCTGTTAAAGTATATTAGCTTTGAGTTTCTTGGTTTAATTATGCATTTGTTAAAAGTTATTAGTAAAGTATCTAACATCTGTTAAGTGCAGACACAATGCTGGTTTATCCCTTGATAAACCAGCATTGGCATTAAATGTCATTCAGATATTTAATGCCTGAATGACTCAAAGGTCAGAGAGTTCAGAAGCTCAACAAATGATAAAGCATTTTCCTGAACTCAAAATAGATAAACACTCAAAGTCAAAAGATTTTTTTTTCTTTTGACTTTGACTATTATTTTTTTTAATAGTTAACAATTAACAATTAAGACCAACTGAATCCAGGAGATGGCAGTGTAGAAGAGAAACTTTGAGGTGGCATCTGTTGTTAGTGTTTAACAAAGCAAACAATTACACATTAGATTAAGTGCATTTTCCATCATGGCTGCTTACTGTAATTTTTCACTATAGAGAAAGGAAAAAAACATTAGAATAAATAGACATGCAAAAATAGTAAAATACCAACTTTGCAGCTACTTACAGATCTTTTTACATGGCCTCAAAATAATTCAATCTCCATGTGGGACAGGTGTTTTTATACCTTTAATTAAAGTTATGTTCATATATCCTGAAAATAATAATAAATAAAACAATCTTTAATTCTTATGTATATTCTTATTGCTGCTCAATATAATATCAATGTTTTAAAACAAAGTTGACAATTTATTTGAGATGAAAATATCAATAAAAAGGTACAAAATATGCTGATAGAGTAAAGCTTTTCTAGAGTTTGCTTAGAGCAAGAGTGATGTTATAATACAAGTATTATTATAAATTTAATAATTTCAAATGAATGAGTTGATTTCCAATTTCCCTAACGTTATGTGTAAATTCTTTTTACTTCAAATAATTGAGAACTTTCATCTATGAATGGGTTGATTTGACTTGAATTGTAATATGGATCACTAAAGGGCAAATAAATTAGTTTATAAAAATCAAACCAATCTTTAGTTCTTTGAAAACACAGAAGAATTGAAATTTTATTTTGACAGGACTTTTGAATTTTATTTAAAGCTAAAATTTCTTTTCTTTTGGTTTCTTCACTATTTTCTTTTCTCATTTTATTTTATTTTGTTATGCGTTGCATACTCCTGTCCGGTAGGTGTCGCCTTCATCTGTAATTGTGATTCACCACTAAACTCAAAGGGGAAGAAGAAACTGCGACGCGTTTGTTTCCACCCAGTCAACTCTCTGATAGGAGTGTCTGACTAATGAAGTTCTAATTTGACTACTGAAATAAATAAAATTGCGTTGTGATTTAGTGACGGTTTATTTTTCCTACATATCTGATAGTTTTAGTCGATGTTCCTTCAGCCGGTTGTGTTGTTTTGACGGGAACTGAGGCGGTTTTGCTACTATTTTGTCCCGGTAAGTTAGCTCGGGCCTCACAACATATAGCATCTGTGGCTAATTAGTTTTAGTATTTCAATAAAAAATGTTTATGAAGTTAACTTAATGATTATTTATGTCAACAAAAGTCTACGTGACTTTCTGTCAGTTACAGCGGTAAACGTAGCAGACCGTAAACACCCTTCCATCTGTCGGCACGGAGGCTACTTTCGCTTGTGGTTTAACTTGTCTCCAGTCGCTGAGCTGGCTAAAAGATAAAATACTCTCATGTGATCCTGCTTGTGTCGTGTGTAGACCACCGTGTCCTCTTACCAGACCTGATCCTGCGGCGTCATGAAGCTCTACAGCCTCAGCGTCCTCTACAAAGGAGCGACCAAAGCCAACCTGCTCAAAGCGGCCTATGACCTGTCCTCCTTCAGCTTCTTTCAGCGCTCCAGGTGAGCCTTACTGACCTCTGATTACAGGCTTGTCCCAAACAATTACAGTTTATGGAAAGTCTCCTATAGCATTTATTGTCTAGATCTCTATAAATATAAAAAAGAACAATATACGTAGGTATGTTTACGTCTTTTAGGTAAATTCTACATCAAAGCAAACAATTTCATCCAAAAAAAACTTGAGTGGGTTCTTTAAAAACATTAAATAACATACTTCTACTTCTCACTTTTATTAAAATTCAATTTGTCTCCAGATAAATGAGACTTACATTGTTGTTGTACAATGCTCTCTCCAATCTGGAGATTTCAAGAACTCAAGTGCAAAATTCCTGATAATTCCTTATCGGTCCCTCAAACTGCAGCATATCCATAACTTAGATGTCAGACTCACCCCCACATGCAAAGAACATTTCTTTCTTTTAATAAATTCAGAACCAACTGCAAGAACTTTTAAACCAGTGATGCTTATTTGTCCTTCCAGGTCTGTTCTTCCAGAGTTTGTACTGGCCTATTCTGTAAATTTGTTGTAAAGTTGTTGTTTTTTTTTCTACAATAATTGTTTACTGTTTTACCATGACCAATAAAATCATCTTTTGTACCTTTAGTGTTCAGGAGTTCATGACCTTCACCAGTGCCTTGATTGCAGAGCGAACATCTGTTGGAACCCGTGCCTCAGTCAAAGAGCAAGGTAAGACCGATTCTGATAGTAAATTAATCTATATTAGTTTGCAGTTTGTGACATTTACAAATTGCATGATCTTATTTTGCTGATGTGGTGTATATTATAGACTTTTAATGTGCAAATGAAAACAGAATTTTAATTTGTTTTCTATTTTTATTGCATTTCTTTTTATTAGAAAACCCTCAAAACATTTCCTTGTTTAATATTCCTCCGCCATTTATTTCCGCAATCATTTACTCAGTTTCCTGTTTACATTCATTTGTTTTCCCTGTCCTGAGTTGCATGTTAATGACTCATAAAGTAGGCGGGCTTTCAGAGTCCAGCTATAAGGAAACTGTCAGCTGTTTTTTTTTTTTTTTTTTTTTTTTAAGTTTCAAAAGTCTTTGAAGTTGCCGAATGAAGATTAAATTTCTCTTGAGTTAATTGGACTGCATTTATTAAAATATATTTGCAGAGTATCTTTGCCATGTGTATGTCAGAAACGACAACCTGAGTGCTGTGGTGATCTCAGACTCTGAATACCCACAGAGGGTCTGCTTCACTCTGCTCGACAAGGTGGGGATGAAAACAAAGCAGTTTGGTATCATTTAGCTTTCTATTGTATTTCTTTAAAACATCTTGTGGTGTGTAGGTATTAGAAGAGTTTTCCAGGCAAGTGGACAGTATAGACTGGCCGTCTGGTAATCCTGACACTGTAAGCTACAAAGGTCTGGACATTCACCTTTCGAAATACCAGGTAGGTTTATCTACCACGTTAAAACCTGTTTGAATATCCTAATATATTAAAATTATGATTTCTTCTTGAGTCACTTGTTTCAACATCTGCTAATAAGAATGTTGATAAACTTTTTTGCAAAGATAAATATGTGTCCCTTTAAAAGACAAGTTGCATCATTTTGCAGCATTTTAAGACAGTCATGTTAAATCTGATGTCTGGTTTTGCTCAAAATGTTGTTCTTCCTCAGAACCCCAGGGAAGCAGACGCCATGACCAAAGTACAAGCAGAGCTGGATGAGACAAAGATCATTTTGGTAAACCTCTTCACAGTGATTCCAAATTAATACGAAATGGGTGTTGATGCCTTGGTGTATTTAGGCATTAGATATGTATTTAGTTGTTTGTGTATTGACTATCTAAGCCTTCCAATGCCAGCGATGCAAACTGAGAAGCTGAATTGTAATTGTTCCCATAATCAGGTTTAATGGAGACTGCCACTTCCTTCCGGATAGTCTGTTTATGTGCTGTAATTAGACAGATGAGTCTGTCCTTTATGCTTCAGCTGAATTAAGATAGGAAACATCCAGCACATCCTCAGCTGTACCAACTCAAACTGATTAAGAACAAATTCAATTAATTCCTTAAAGAAATATTTAGAATGGAGAATAATACAAGCTTTGACTTGCTTTCGCAAAAAAACAGTTTTTAAATATTTTTTGATCATCATCTGTCAGTATTTACATGCTTTAATACTGCTTTAAAGCCTTTTTTAAGGATATATACGTATATATATGTGGAATTGGTGAATCTGTGTCAAATTTTAAGGTCGCGAATGCATCATGAAAATTACAGTATGTCCACCCTGAAACCTTTAGCTTAGTAAAGTTGCTATCTGAACTAGACAGCAACTAATAAAGGAAAGAGCATATTTATTTTAATCCAGATATCAAAACAAGCAGTGAATTTACCCTTTGCCACACTCCAAAAATTATAAACCTATTTCAGTGTTTTCACAATCTACAGATAGATCCAGATTATTACTGAAGCAGTAAAAGGCTAATATTTTGTCTTTTGTTGTGCAACGTTTTATGACAAAAACTCAAGAGAAAGATCTAAAAAAGGCAAGGAATGATGAAGTTAATTGGAAATCTAAATTTTTTATATACTCTGGAAAGTTCTGAAAAGTAGCAAATGATTTATTGAGCCATTCTATTTTTAAAAAATACAAAAAAATTACAAGAGCAGCCAATTCTGTCACACTAACTTCAAAGTTTAGTTTACATCTGTTGTGTTTTAGTATGGATTTGCAGGAGTTATATTTTTAAATAGGATTTCCTCGTTTTATTTGATAGCTTTGAATAAAAATCTTTGTGCTGCACTATTTCATGACAACATTTTGTCCTCTGCAGCACAACACCATGGAGAGTTTGCTGGAAAGAGGAGAGAAACTGGATGATCTCGTGTCAAAGTCGGAGCACCTGGGAAACCAGTCTAAAGCCTTCTACAAGACTGTAAATATGGCGGACTCTCCTGTAATATTAAACTGGATTCATGCTGCTGCTACAGTGAACGTTGTGGTCTTTGCTACCTTTGCAGGCAAGGAAACAGAACTCCTGCTGTGAAATCATGTGATGCTGCCGCCTCGTCCTTGTGGAAACGTCTTTCTGGCTTTCTGCTTTTCCTACAACCCCCATCATGCACCAGCGAAGCGCTCTCCACCAGGACGCTGTGTCAATCCCAGATGGGGAGCAGGAAAAACGGTGGCCGCTTTTAAACGGGACCTCTATGTGATGGGGGCTGAAGGACTGAAGGCGTTTAGTGGGAGGAAGTAACAGTTTTGAATCATGCTTCAAACCTTATCAAAGGTGAAACATCTGTGTGGCGATTCTGACCAGCTGAGAATATTTTAGCGTGACGTTAAGTACTGCCGGTGTGTCGTTAGAATGTCTTCAAACCATTTAATGTTATTCAGGTTGAATCTAAACTTAATATCTTGATCTCTTAAACTTATTGACAGAATATTAACCACATGTGTGCTTTTGCTTCAAAGCAACTGACAATCTCATATATTGAACATGTCAAAACTGGGTTCCTTGCAGCTAGATGCATATATATGTCCAACAGGGGGCGCTATCTTTATGTGCTATAATCTCAATTGGACTCTGAAAGACGCGATATTATAACTTTGCAGACTTTTATGTGAAATTTTAAGCATCTTTGCATTGCTACGTTTAGTTGCTTTATTGCCTTTGTCTGTCTGATGTTAAATGAAGTCTTCAACATTCCTGCCTTGGCTGATTGTGTTGTGTGGTGAGACTTAAAGCTGAAGAGAAGCAGAAGGTTTGGTGTCAAATACATTAAAAATCCCTACGCATGCTAATCATTCTGATATCCAAAACACACGTCACCTGAACAGAGTTTTGCCCGCTCAGAAAAAGCTGCACTCGTCTTCTGTTCCTCTTGAAACACGGATCGCCCCCACAGGAGCCCACACCCGTCTGGGTGGGTTTTAGTCACTCCGCTTCTGACTTTCACTTACAGCGAGCACCGTTTGCTTCATATTGAGTAGAAAAATTATTTCTGATGAAACTCTGCCTTCAGATCTGTTTCAGATGTTTCTCTTCTCTCATTGTGTACATTTGTGATCCAACATACAGCTGCAGTCTGTGTAAATACTGAGTGCCTGTGTGTTTGTGTGAGTTGAGAAGCTTGCTGTGCCGTCTGTTGCTCTTTCTGCTTTTACAGTGTAAACTTTGGTGCAATATCTGCAGACTATTGCGGTGTGTCTCTTTTGCAGTGCAGAGAAAAGCTCAAAATGTTTCTCACAACGGACACTTCATTAAACTTTGATAAGCTTTACTTTTGACTAAGATTGACGAGAGGCTTGTCCAGTGAGTTTCTTGTTTTGTTTTTCCAGATCTTTGACTTGGTCTCTTGAAAACGTTTTTCTGGTGTTATGCTGTAAGCTCCGGTTCAGTGGCCGCTGTGTTGGAACACTGTGGTGTTAAATGGTTTGCATTAAATGTTTTGATCCAAATGTGAGCTTCACTTTTAAAATCAGATGATCAGCTGTCATTTTCTGTCTTTATTGGTACTACTTTATTGCACCATGAGGTTGTTCAGGTTCCTTACAGAGCACTTATTCATGCTCAGATAAAAATCAAAATACCTGTTGTGTCCCTTCTTTTACTTTGTAAATCATTACATATATTTATCCACAGTTGCAGAAAATCAGGCCAAATTTGTGGAGCCATTCTGTCCTAATCCTGGATGGAGAAGCTCCTAATTTACTCTGAGAAATGAGTTATACTGAAGAAATTAAAGAACAAGCAGTTTACAGATGCAAGTGCTTTAAAAGAGGAGACACATTTTAATTTGTCTCCTCTTTTGCCTAGTAATTTTTATGTAAACATGTAGCTTAAAAGCTTTTATTTAAGAAATTAGAGGATCCAATTAGCTCAATTTAGATTTTTTTCTTTTGTCTATTCATCCAGTCAAAACAAAAAAGCGTGCCCTTTTTTGTTGTGCAAATAAAGCATTTCTCTAAAAAAATGAAAAAAATAAGTAGTAGTGTGTTTCTCAACTCCCCCATGTTTATGAAAAATAAAAATGTGCCCCTAAAATTTTACTAATGTAAATAAAGAAAACTGTTGACTCTTATTTGGTAGTAAAATTCAAGTAAACGTAATGAAAATCTTCTCTACCAAGGTTTTATACTAATTTATACATAAATACTTTTGGTAAGCTAAAATTTGGTTAGCAATATTTAAAAGAGAAGCAAACAAGTAATTTTGTATTATTGTTAAAAAAAAAATCCCCGGTGCTATTTAACCAAGAAATAACTATTATTAAAAATTGTATTATTCTAAATTGTTTATCAGTCTTACTATTTTTTTTTTATTCTGAATAATTGTATGAATTCTTTCTGCCAAATGAATGAAGCCCATCTTCCCCTCAGGGCAGATTTAAAATAAAAATTATGGATACAGGTAAAATATTCAACTGCATGTCCTAATGTGTTGTTTTAAAACACTACAGGTAATGATTTTAGCTTGATTTTTTCCCGCAATTTAGTCTTTATGAAGAATTGTAAAATGCGAGTTTGAAGGAGGTCCGTGAATGCATCACCAAACACGCGTTGAAGATCGCAGCTGAACTGAAGAAAGCAACGAACAGTTCAGCAGTTTGAACTTGTAGCTCTGAAATGTGGACAAAGATGGAAAACAAAAGCTCGGCTATCGGCCAACAAACGTTCATCTCAAAGGTGAGCAGTTAGTAGAGGTTCATAAGCGACTGACCCGTGTCTGATCAGAATTTTGTGCCAAAACATGCAGAGTTTGGAAATTTAGAAGTTGTAGCTCTTCTAAGCTGCACGATAATTTTTGCAAACCTGAAAACATGCGATCAAGTAATATCATTTATCTTGGCTCTTGTTGCTTTAATGTCCACACATTGTTTGAGTTCCAGCAGCAAGTTTCAGCTGTTGCAGTGAGCTGCGGAACCTGCTCCTTGTTTTGATTTTCCTTGTGATTTTCCCCCCTCTTTTTATTTTAAAGCTCTGATTGAGACAGCAGGTGCTGTTGAGCAGAACATTGTCACCAGTGATTGCCTCTGCCCTGCCTGGAATCACTGCCCCACTGTTTTGTTTACTCAAAGCAGAATATTTTTGCTGCATTTCAGATGATTGACCCAAATCTGAGAGAAGAGCTTTTAAATTTAAATGGTAAGCTGTTGACTGGTTAGAGACAGCTTGTTTGTGTTTTATATGCTGTATTTACATGCACATAGAGTACAACGGTGTCCTTCACAGCAGATAGTGTCAATAAACACAAAGGGGCTTTATGATTGCTACACCTAGATCAGATTGCAGTGCCAAACAAACATTAGATCCAGTCAGTCTGCTTCAGGTAAATTCAGTTGAGCAATACGTCATCCTGTCAGGCCTGAAGGACTGCAAACCAGCAGTGTGACAGTTCCCTTATTTTATTCTAAGAAGATATGTTTCATTGGTTACAACGTTTTTATTTGATATAGCCTGCGCAGGTGCATCTTAAAAAAGAATCCTGATAAGTGTTTACTTTTTTTGCTTATTATTTTGCCCTAAGATGGGCCTAAATGGTAGTTATGTTGACTTAGATGTATCGTAATTATTTCTGTAAAACCAGATTAAAAAGAAAAAAACCTAAAATTTAAGATCTTGAACACAAAAATAACAGAATAATAAAAGCATATACATTTAGAAAATGTTACCGACATTTCCCTTTAGTCTCACATCAATTAACATGTATACCTATTTTAAAATTCTGTTTTGTTAGCAGTGTTTTGCTTGCTCTGTATTGGTTTCCTAAGGTTTCCAGTGCAGCTGACACTCATCCGTCCAACACAGAGGATTCTTTAACAAGGACCAACGGGATCGTACCTGGTGAGCAGCTTTTCTGTTTCACAGTCGACCTTTGTGTCAGCAGTTTAAAAGAACATGCTTATCAGACAATCACTCTGAAATGTATAATTTTATTTTAAATATGTTATTGACTAAGCAAACTTAGCACAAAAAGAATGGAAATTTGTGTTTGGTTTATTATTTCTTTGTTCTAAAATATCCCTAAACTAATGGAAAGTCTGTTAATTTAGTCTTTAAAAATCCTGTCCAACAAGTCCTGCAATAAATGAGCATTTCTATTCAATAAATTACAAATGTAAATGCTGGGAGGTGGTTTATTTTTGTGAAGAAATGTGATGTGTTTTGTTGATGAAAATATTGTTGTAGTTTTAGGTGGAAAGAATAATTCAAAAATAAAGCCTGAGTTGTGAAAAAATGAAGAAAAAAAAACATTATTAAACAATGATATACAGTATCTCTGTTTTAATTTTTTGTCAGAGGGAAGCTGAAATGTTTGTGCTGTTAGTCAGAAATAAATAAGTGCATTGAGTCGTGACATTTTCTGCATGAAGAAACCAGTTTACCAAGTAAAAAGATTACAAAGCTGCATTATGAACTGCCTTCGTTATACAAATAAACTTCATTTATACTTATGCTTGTCATGCCTACATCACATCATATTTGTGTTTTTAGGTGCAATCGCAGCCTCCGTGTTCATTGTCTTTTTGCTCGCTCTCTACGCCGTTCTCTGGAAATGCATGACGTCGCCACCGCGACGGTAAAAATCCAACACAAGCTGGAACACGAGTATTCAGGGGCCTCAACTTGATGTGTGTCAGAGTTGCTGATCTTGTTGGCTCCTCCGTAAACACATGTTAGGCCCATATCTGAACTTTGTACCTCAGCTCACAAAGAGAGAGAAAAACACTTTCTGCATTTTGGGCTTTTTGGTGTAAATATTCTGTAAAAACCTTAACTTCTGCTTGTCTCTCAGAAAGAAAAGCAAGAGGAGAGTAAGGGCACACCAGAAGATGTCTGTGTGAAGAGGATGAACATGTGTTGTGTCCAGCATCTTTAAAAAAACAGGACGAACATCAGGAAACCCATGTTGCTCTCTGAAGACAATCTTTAAAGAAAAAAAAAACATCCTGAAAAAAGGAATGAATCAGTTGGATGTGACTCATTTGAGCCATGGTCTTCTGGTGACCTTTGTTCACTCAAAGGCTGATAAATTGAAACACAGTTTTGCAGGTCAGACTGTGCTTTTTCTCATGAATGTAACTCCAGCTGCTCTTCTCTCCAGTGTCCGCAGAGAAACAGATTAGATATATTTGTTTTTTATGTAGGAATTCAGCTAAATTGCAGCAAAATTTTAGCTAATCTTTGACCTAATCTTTTAAATGTACCATAATTTTGGTTTCTGAATTTTGTTAATTCACTGTAAAGTTGGAACCCAGGAAGCCTATGTTTCCTGGGTTTTCCTATGTTTCCAAGAAGAAATGTTTGCAGTAAAAAGTTGCCAAGCACAATAAGACGACCTTATTTTATTTAATTTTTAAATGTAATTCATTTTTTCACTTCTCTCTTAATGTTTTAGTTATTGTATGACTTTGCACAACACAACAATCTAAAGTGAAAGTCTAAGCTCCTGTTTGTGGAGCTGACTCGTTTTCAGACACTTTTCTTTCAGAACCAGTTCAGTAACTTCAGGAAATCACACAGCAGTCCTGCCTAACTTATGAATGAGTATGGAATGTGCATCAGCAGGGGGGGAAAAAAACACATCTACATGTGTTTAACCTGATTTTTAACTAGGTCGGGTTAAAAATCTGATGAGATACATTGGGTATTGTAAATGCCACGCTGGTACTCTCATGAAACAATTTCTACTTTGCCTGTTTTTTATTGACACAATATGTACCTTTAACATGACATAAATAGCATGACACTCGCACAACAGTTTTCCTTTTCATGCACAAAATGATACATAACATGAAAGATAAGCGTCCG
The DNA here is from genome assembly GCA_903066815.1 of Brachyrhaphis roseni. Classification (NCBI taxonomy): domain Eukaryota; kingdom Metazoa; phylum Chordata; class Actinopteri; order Cyprinodontiformes; family Poeciliidae; genus Brachyrhaphis; species Brachyrhaphis roseni. Next base: position 52,120 of record CAEFZY010011784.1, read on the forward strand.
TTCTGGGGATTGCAAAACATTCATCATTTGCAAAACAGCCGGATGAACGGATAAACCTCAGACATTTCATGGTAGAAAACAGTGTTGACTCAAACATAAGCGACGCCCTTCCGATTGCTGCCCTACAACGCAAGAAGTTATTTGAGATACTGAGGCAGGATAAGATGCAGAGCAGAAAGCATTTAACTTACTCTTTCTTTTCTCAGTAGCAAATAGGGACACTTAACAACTGGCATGTCAAATACCCTTGTATAAAAATAATAGAAAAGTTGTTCAGGCCACTATTAACTGATGGATTTAACATTTGATGCTTGTGCACCAGTCTTTTGCTTTGGGCAAAAGCCTACAGTATAAGGCCACTAACGGTGAAAACTGTAATTAAATTGGAATGGTTTCTTCTGGTTATTTTTATGGCAGCAAGATATTGTCTAAAACATTACTTATTGAAAATAAAAATACACATGATCAAAGGATTTTTTAATTTTTTTTCTGGAGTTCTTTGCACACAAATTTAAAATTGGTTCAAATGAAACATGGGGTATTTGAACCTGTTAGTTTCAAATGAAATTAGTTACAAATGAAACTAACAGCTGATTTCTTCAGAGGAATCTGTTTTGTCTGCAGCTTGTTGGTTATTTTAGAAGACAATAATCTTGCTACTGAGTTGCCTGATGCTACACAGCAGAAGTTAATGAGTAATGGCTTTATTATTCCATATTAACTTACGCTTATTTATAATGAAATCGATGATCTTTCGTCACAGGATTTACAAACAAGGAACTGAGTTCAGCTTCAGCAGAAGGTCGTAACCTTTCTCTATTGAACTTTTCTTTTTCCAACACAGCTTTCCATTGGTATTTTCTCCAAAGAACACAAAAAACAATTTATCATATTTCAGGAACACAAAACAGTTAACAATAGTTGAAAAAGTATTTACAACAAACTTTCAAATAATTGATTGGTATTTTAAGTGATAGACCAACACAAAGTGTCACATATTTATAAAACCACACTGCAGTTAAAGCTGCAGGTCTTCAGTGGCACACTGTCTCTTTAACAGCTTCGCATGGCTACAGACTAAAATGTTTTTCTTTTCTTCTTCGCCAGACTGCTCAGTCTCAGACACATCGGACACTGAGCCGTCTGTGAACATCGATTTTCAAATCTCGTCGTAGATTCTCAATTGGATTCAGGCCTGGACTTTGACTGGTCCATTCCAACACAAACATACTTTGAAACGATGTTTCTCCCTCTGGCTGTAGTCACTGACTCCCTGTTCAATTCAGTGCACCCTTTTCTGGGGAGAGGAGTACATTCATGTACCAGCATATTAAATCTGCAACTAAAAGTTTAAATGTTTTATTGCCATGTGTGACCTGAAAACCAGAAAGTTTACCTGTCTTTAAGATTAACTTTTTACATTATATCTCACTTTCCAGACAGTTCAGTCTAGTTTTTGAAACTAACTAATCTCCACCTTGCATCTGTCCTACCTCATACCTGCTCTCTCTTTACATCCTGTAGATAAAACTTCTAGTTCCCTCTGTGTTTATCGTGATCTGTAAAGTGAGTTGCTTTCGTGCAGTTTTGCATGCTTTCACTGCTGTGCCGTGATGCAATCTGACAGATTCTGTCGCCAAACACACACCAATAAGGCATGTTAAGAGTGTGGTAGAAATCACAAAATGAGGTTTAGAAACAACAACGCACTACGTTTTAACATTTTGCCTCCACTTTTAGAGTATTTATACTCTTGAATGGGAGAACAAAAAGGCTCAAGATTGTTCGTTTTGCATTTAATTAACTATCAGAGATGTAACCATAATGTTCTGCACATGATCCCTGCAGGCAGTCAGAAGTCTCAAAGCTGGATGTGATTTCACTAAACTCCATGATGGGGCTCAAGTAGCTCTTGTTTGCAATGCACATCAGTTGCTGATTGGTGGGTGTTTGGCAGAGCAGGACAGAAGACTGAGGCCGGTAGCCTGTTTGGAGTGGCACACAGGAAGGAGCAAGAGATGACTGGGGAGCAGGCGAGCATGTCGTGTTCGTACTCTCAGGATCCCTCAGGCTTGAACTTTCATGCCGCAAAGGTTTGACTGTCAAGACTTCAATGTCACAGCTGATGCACTCTTCCTCCCTCTGAGTCTGCAACTTCTGACCAGTCTAAACCAGAATGTAGAAAAAATATATGTAAAAACCATGCCTTCTAGAGAAACCTGGAGTTATTTTTGTGATTATCTTTATCAGTGGAGGGTGCCGGAAATGGTGTGAAAAAAGACGCAGTGGTGTACTTTTTCAAAGGAAAGATGAAAAAACTGAAACATTAAGAAGGTCAAACATTTCTCAGAAAAAACATTCTCAAGAATTTACAACAGAAACTGGGTTTATATCAGGAATGGATAAAAATCTAACATTTAATGTTATCGTTTTAGGGTTTTACACTTAGAAGTCACAGAAATTGAGAGGAAGGTTGTTGTTTTTTTCACAAATAGCTAATTAGTTCATTAGGAATGTTTTAATAGTTCAGACAATCTGAATACCAACATTGAGGCATTTGGAGACAATAACAGTGACCAGAGGTCAAGGCAAGAGTTTTAAAACATAACACTGTACCAGCTGTCAAGTATGGTGGTGGTAGTAGCATGCTGTGGGGATATTTTGGTGAATGGACTTTTTGAAATACATTTAAACTTTTCAAATCAACAGAAAGATGGCTGAATTTTCAGCCAATTGCTTATTCCGACAGGACAGTTATCCCAAACACAGAGTTGGTGGATTTGAAATCGATAATGACCAACAGAAGCATTTTAAGATTCCTTACCTCAACTCAACAAAAATCTGTGGACTATGCTGAAAATGTGGACTTATACCACCTTCTACCAATTCCACCAAGAACAGTGGTCAGACATTCAGCTAAAATTATACCAAAACAATGTTGCTGGATCTAAAAAGTTTGCAGATGGTGTGTAGCTTTCTATGAGATATCTGAACTGAAGATGCTAAAAAAAAATTCAAACTTGTCTACCCAGTTCTTATTTTAAACAACCTCTAAAATTGCATGATTGAATGTAGTTGTAGCAAACAAAATTAAAGCCAGACTTCCTTTGATATTAATCAAAAGTCTATCCTTACCTCATACAAGAAGCTCTCAAACTCAGGAGTTTTGATGTTCATACCAGCAGGATAAGTAAATAGCTCCTTCAGTCCATTTTTTAACCTGGTGGAAACACACAAAATCCCAGAGGTCAGAAAAATTTGAATATAAACATACTGGAGTAAATCTAAAAACTCCTATCTCTCACAGTTTCCTTTTTGGCCATAGCAGAACGGTGCAGCCCAGCAGGAGCAGGATGGGAATCAAGATCTTTGCTATGTAGAAAAAATCTGCAGAGAGAATCAGAGAAATATCAGAATTCAGTGAGCTGGGAAAACCGGACATTCAAGCTTAATTTATTGATTTTGGTAATTGTCGTGTTTTTGTGAAAGTCCTGGATCGAACGAAGCTCACAGTTAACTTTGGTCCTGATGGTAATGCTGGCAGGTAATCCAGGCCCAACTGTAGTCAGAGCACTCACAGAGCAGACGTATTCCTGGTCCTGCTGCAGACCCTCTATGGTTACTGACTTTTGCCGGGGATCACCCACGGAAACGTTGAATAAAACTAGGTAGACACAAGGTTTTGTTTATCTGAGATTATGCCCACTGATCAAATTATATTATATACACTGATGTTTACAGCAGTCCTCGTGTAATTAAAATTTTTCCTCTGAACTCACTTGCAGCATGACCTAAACGAGCATCAGTATGCACTTCCTGCACTGTTACCAGGTAACCAGTGACGGATGCCTGCTGAGCTGGGTCGTCTTCGTCATAGTGCCACTCCAGTGTCACAGATGCATATGTCCTTTTAACAGGCTCAATTATTCTTGGCAACTGCACAGTGGCTGTGGAAATGGAAGTGACGTGATGGAAAAAGAACAGAATTGATAAGAATCACCAGAATAGACAGGAAGCATGGTTTTGTGTAAAGAAGCTCTTCTTGGGTATTTTCCAGAGACTCAATAGACCTGATACACACCACAAGAAATAAAGACCGCTCCAGAAAAGTACTAAATTGCTATAATGGTACAAAATAAATCTTTTGGGGGAAAAGTCACCAAATTCTCCTACACGTTCAGTGTTTTAAATGCACTATCTGCATCTTTTCATAGAGCCTATCGCGGTACTACAAGCAATGCCTTCCGTCCTTTAAAAAGGACGGCACAAAAATATGTGCAAACTGCTAACCTTTTGCACATATTTTTGTGCCAAACCCAAAATACAACAGATGTAGGAAGTGATGCAAGACATGGAAAAAACACATTTCCTCTCATAGAGCATCAGATTCAGCCCTGAAGATTCACTGCTCAAAAGTGTAAAAGCAACATCTGAATGTTTTACGTTCCTAAATCAGTAAATAATGTAGAGCTTGTGGAATATGAAGAAATGATTGCTCTTTATTTGTTGAAAGTTAGAAAGCATTGATCAAAGTAAAATACAAATAATTTATATAAGGGACCTCGGCAGGTGATGCACTGTCTGCTGGACCATTCAATATCCTTAAAGTTTAAATCTTAATTCAAATACTTCATTACAAAAATGATTTGCAAATGATTAAGCAAATTGTAGCTACTTTATTAAATCTGTGTGTTGCAAACAGCACTGGTCTCAAAGAATCTGAAGTAATTTGTTCTGGCTACAATGTTTATAAAAATATGCTAATATGGACAGTTTAGTAGCTACCTGATTTAAACATTTAACATTTAAATGTGAGAAAGACTTTTGCTCACAAGGTCTAATTAGGAGCATGTCTTTTTATAAGAAACAGACAGCATTTTAATGCTAAAAATGTTTTATTGAAAATTTGTAATGAACTAATCCTGACTATAATTTTTCCTTTCCTCTGAAATAAGATGTATTTTCATCTAAAATATTTTTAAAGAAATATTTTTCTCAGTAAAAAGGCTTACTGCGCTCCTGAATGTATCCAGTCTGGGTCTCAAGTAGTTTGTCTCCATGATCTGTGCATCCATAAATATTGAATGAATATCTCCGACCTGGTTTGAAATATCCTGCAAAACAAACCCACAGAAATTACAATAAGTGTCCGAGTTAATAGAACAAATACCAATGACGAGAAAAACTTACCTGCAGGTAAGAAAGTGCTGTTTCCTTTAGGCACTTTCATCCACTGCAGGGTGCAGGGTGCTTTGCTTCCCAAGATGCACCACTCCACGGTGTGACCGCAGGTGACCGAAGTTTGCTCATTCCACCACAGATGGAAACCATCAGCTGTTATGTTCAGGCGCTTCTTCACTGGAGGGATTTCTGGAAAGCCACACATTTACAATCATTTATTATTTAAATTTTTCAGCTTAATGCATCATCCTGTGAGAAAAAAAATAAAATCAACACAAAGGAGTGCATATAAACTATTTATTTCACATTTTAGTTCGTCAAAATAGCTTGAATATATACCCCATGTAACAAGAACAAAAAGCCTGCTGGAACATTTATCAAAAAAAAAAAAATTTTAGTCATATTTACACAAAGAAAAATCCTTAAAAAAATTTATGCAAACGTCACCTGAGTCGTCCTTTGGTGGGATGATGATGCGGGCTTGAATGAACGACCCCATGCTGAAAACAGCTTGAAGAGTAAAGTTACACCTGCTGGGACCAATCAGGAAGTCTGCATGACTCTCGCCGCTGTCCTTCAACTGTGTCTCAGTTTGACCTTTTTGTGTCCACTGGACTGCATAACTTTGGACCTTCACTGAGGTTTCTGTACCAAAAGTAGGCTGGCGATAGAATGGATCAGTTTAAAACTGTTCAGAAGACAAAGCTTGGCTGATATGATGTTGCTCTTCTTTGTACTTAAATAATAATAAAAAAAAAACATACAGGCTTCCATAGCAGAGTGACATCACGAAATTCTGAAGGTCTGTTGGTTATTCTCCTCCATAAGTCCAAGGTTACCACTGAGGAGCGTTGTTTGTTCAAGGCAACAAAAGTGGGGTGTCATTTGTTAGAAAGAAATGTTTTAAAGTAAATTTCAGTTTAACTTTTTATTTCTCAAAACTGAAAGTGTTTAAAGGAAAAAACAATACTGTGTAAATAGTTAAATTGTGGTAACCTGGGTTAACTGCCCACCTGACTAGACAAGTCAGAAACTAGGAATTGATATGTGTGCCAATAAGTGTGGGACTGGTGTACAGGAATATGGGAAACCCATTGTTTCTCATATTCCTGTACATTTTGGATTCCAGCCTCAATGAATGTCCTCAGATTGAAGGTTGTATTTTCTCTACAAGGATGCATACATGTGTTACTATAGAATAATAATGCTGTTTGTTTTGTATATACACAACCTCTGTCAGTGATATTGAAGCTGTAGGTTGCCGTCTCCGCTCCTAGCTCGTCCTTCACCTCCAGACGGATGTTGTATTCCTGCTGCTGTGGCACAGCTGGGAAAGTACAAGATGGTGGCTGACAGCGGATCAGAGCCTGGCCTGTGTTCCTGGTTATTGACATCACATAAAAATAAAGAGAAGATACTTTAAGCATGAACAATTTGCATAATCGCATTGGCATCATTGCCGCAGAATTTCTGGATGTTTTACATTACATTGGTTTTACATTTCTAAAAGTGTGAATACCAATAAAATGTAAAATGTGTGTCCTGTAATTGGAATGTGTAATGTGGAGCATGAGCCAAGTCTCAAGCCTTAAGTATTCCTTGATAGTTTACAGATTTTCTAAAAAAAAAAAAAAGTCAAACTAACTTCTAATCTTTTAAATGTCTGATGAGCCAAACTTTTGTCAAACATACTTTTTGCAGTCTTTATTGGTAAAAGCTGAATACTCAATGGCATCATAAAAAACCCCACATTTATTGTGCTGATTATGCTTACTCAAAGTAGAGTGTGTGTGTCTGTTTATTGGGGTCAAACTGGTCTCGTTTCCTCTCGGGGTCCCACATGCAGGTGATGCTCGTCATGTCTGAGGTTATGCAGTTCAGGTTTCTGGGCTTTTGAGGAGGGACTACATTAAACAAACACAGTTCTCAAAGTGTTAGAATTTATCACCAACTTTTTTTTCCAAATATCTGTAGATCTTTATCATAGGCTGCATGATGGAAACATGGTTAGCAATGTTGCCTTGGAGCAAGAAGTTCTTAAGTTTAAATCCATTCATAAATAAATAAATAACATCAATCCGATGCTGATTAGCCAATAGACCAGCCGCCCCATTTGTTCCTCCAAGGACTAAGTAGACATTGACGATGAATAGAGAGATTCATGTTATAAACTTACAGCTGACGAAGTTATGGACTACGCTGGTCTTTCCGGTTGAATCTAAGCAACTGAAAAACAGTTTTTTGATGAGGATGTTTGGGATTGTCAGATTGGTCACTGAAATAGCCTTAACTCCATCTCCAATGTCCGAAAGGTTGTAGGGGTCCTTGCTGAGGGTGATGCTTGTGATGTTTAGACCCACTGGGGGAACACAGCAGAGCATGACAGAGCTTCCCTCTTTCAGTATCCGTCTGGAAGGAAATATCAGGGATGTATCTGCCGCCCTGGCTCCTAAAACACAGATAAGCAGTTTAATGCACCTCTACAGGTATATTTGCAGTGAAACAAATGAACAAACCATTGCAGCTATGAAACATGACAGGAATAAGTGAAGAGAATGAAGAAAAGTTAAATGACTTCCATTTGTTGTAGTGGTTGTAAAAGAACTGAACAACTTAAAGATTGAAAGAAAGAAACATGGAGGCTTTTTTGAATTTTGTTTAAATGATAGTCTTTTAGGCTGACTCCCAGTCGACTCACCATGGTTGGTTACCCAGTCGCTCCAAGGACCGGGGGCCATTTGATGACAAAAACTTCGTATCCTGACTGAGTGATCGACACACTCAAGTGGCAAATCAGAGATCCATTTCAAAGTGGACACACCTGAGTCCCTGGCAGGTATGCTCACATTTATCTGGGTTTAAAAAAAAAAACATTAACAGTTTGGAGTTTATCAAAAGAAGGATCAACATAAATACTAAAATCTAATCAGTAAAGTTTTAATTTTTAACGAAATAACGCAAAGTGCACCACAGTATAAAAATACTCTTGTTCTATTATATATCCTATTTGGATTTTATGTCATAAACAACAAAAAGCAGCTCATTAGTCAAATTCAGTGGGGTTTGTGAGCATCAAATTTAAAGTTTTGTCTTTTTTTTTTAGTTGGATTCATGTCTGGATTTTGACTGGGCCAAATATGTCTTGATCTAAACTACTGCATTGATGTTTAGAGATACTGTAATGCTAAAAGGTGAACTTTTTCCATGACTGCCTGTTAAATAGCTCCATCCATCAAATGCGACGACACTGACTGTTCCTTCGTCTTACATTACATACAGGTGAACTCTACTTACATGTTCAGGGCATCTGAAGTTAGCCAGGAATATCTAAATACTGACAGGATTTCAGTGCTATTTCACTCAGTTACCTCTGTTTTTTTACTTTAACGTGTTTTGCACATTTTTGGTCCATATTCCGTCTCTCTGCTTTAAATAAAGCTATCAAGATTATTCACCTCTTACAAATTTTTACTTTCAGGCGGGAATCAAGTGATTACTTTACAACAGAGAGACAGTTTCTGCACAAAGAAATAAAAAACATGAAAGCCTCAATCACAAAACAAAAATGCTTGTTCAAATTAAATTTTCTGCTGTATCAGTCACAATTCTCTCAAAGAAGAGGGTTTTACAGACAAGGGTTTTACCATAAGTAGATTTGTAGTTTCTTTGTATACTAAGAGGAAGTTAGTAAAGTATTATATGAAACTATGTAACCAAATTTGAGGCCATACTCCTCTTCCCACATACTCACATTATGAATAATGGTGCGACTTTTCGTGCGGCTGATTTGGATCTCATAAATGTCGCTCTCTGATGCTCCCCTGTTCCTTGGCCAGCTCACTACGAGGCTTTGATTGTCACTAAAAATATGAATGTTTGAACCTGGTCCAACATAGAAAAATACAACTCTTGAAAATTGTGCAGGAAAAAAAAAATAATTCATAATAGGAAATCCAAAAAAAACCCAACTTACCAAAGTCCCCACAGCCCTCAGTATGAGGATGAGAAAATATAAGATACAAGCCAAGCAGGTGAGCGCAGAACAGTTCGATGTTTCCCATCCTCATGACTAAAACAACAAAGTGGGACTCTGGCCGCTGACTGCAAACACTAACGGGAAGTCTCTTGAGTCAAAGTCAAATGATAGTTTGCCTGCAGTGAGTAGTGGAGTGTTGCGAAATGTTGCACAAGAACTCATGAGAGATGAGTAGCTATCAAACAGATGCTTGAAATAAGGTGAAAGACACTGAAATAGATGTTTACCGAGATAGTTTTATGTACACAGTGTTACGTTACATACAATTCTGGTCAGAAGCTTTCATACAGGCATCGTTGGCATGAATGTCATATTAATTTTAGTGACATACTAATTTATTTAAACAGGTTTTTTTTTTTTATTTGAAATGACTGTATAAGAATACACTTTATTGACTATAAAAACAGTAACAGGGTGGAAAGATATTAGTTTGAACAGTTTTCTTGATAGAATAGGTAAAATTGTTGGTTTCTTGCAGAGACCTGGTCTTTTAAAATATTCCAAACGGTCATGACTTTGGGTAGGCCACGCCAATAGTTTTGTTTAATCCTGCTATAAACTACTACATATGTTTTCATATGTTTGGAGTAATTGCTTTGTTGGAACACTCACCAATGTCCAAGTATCAAATATATGACCCAAAAAGTCACAACTAAAAGAAAAGATAGAAGAAACATCAAAAAATGAAGGTATTTATGAACTGGAAAATACAGAAAACTGTCTCACTGACAACAATGAAGAAGGTCTTAACATAAATATGAACAGAAAAAGAAGCTTCCTGTTATAGAAAAATACTGCTGCCCACATGGACAAACCAAAAGCCTTCTGAAGATCATTTCTATGGCCAGAGTAGACAAAAACTACGCTGGCTTTACACAATGACAGGAAATTTCTTTGGAGGAGTCGAGGTGAGGTTTGTGAACAAGTAAACGTGACAACTAATGGGCATGGTGGTGATAGCATCATTGAACTGAGCTCTTTTGCTGCTAATTGTGCTAGTTATTACCTGTACATACTTCAACTTCACCTCAATTCATCAATGTGTTAGAAATCTGAACACAGCTGTTTCAGCAGATCAGTTATTCTGTTTATATGTATCATAATTCGTTTAGGAATGGAGCATATTAGGCCATACTTAAGAGTTCTCCAGTTAACCTGAACTAACTTCACTAAAGAGGTGTGATTAAATATCCAGCCAGAAAGAATTATTTAGGTTCTCTTGGTGCTTTTTGTTTGTACCTGGACGTTGTGCTTTTTTCAAATTCTGTCAGAAAAACAATGGGAGGATCCCCTATGCACATAAATGCAGTTAAAGTTGTGCAAAAAAAGTTGTGTATCTCAGTAAACCAGTCACAAACATAGTTTTGATAACATCTATGTGTAAACATTTCCCTTTGAGACAAACTAACAAATACATGAACTTGTATTTGTCAAAGTAGTGACAAATCTCAGTGAATTTATCAAATTGAACTGAATTTATACAGCACTTTTCTATTCATACCGACTGTTACTTTACACTAGAGCCTCATCCACCCAATCACAATCACAAACACACACACATTCCCACACTGTAGGTGTGCTTGACGTTAAGTGCCACAGTTGCACCTCAGGTGAAATGTCATTTGCAAATATGAACTCTGAGACAAATCAAATTGATAAGAAGAACATATTTGACCCCTTGTGTGTAAAAACTCCAAATTGTTCAGCTAGTGATTGTTTTTTAAAAATCACTGAAGTTGTGTTATGTACAACAATTCCACTCTGCAAAATGAACAGTTAATATTAAAGTGGCATTCATGCCGTGGATGAGGGTGTGTAAACGTCTAACCCCAGAGAGTACACAATGAGACATTTAAAAGCAAAACATTATTAATATTGGGAGTGCGTGAAGCGATCTATGTCAAATAAATTATAAGAAAACAATTATCTTTACATCAATTACAGCATCAGCAATATTTTTGGCACTTCAGAGAGATTAAAAAATTAGGAATATACGATCCTTTTCAACACAGTGTGCATAGGTAGCCTATTCATAAGAATAAACATTAAATATATATGTATATATGTACATAAAAAAATGTCAGCATATTTGTATCCTTTGCAGATGTTTACAACAACTTATGTTGTAAATATACAACTTAAACAGAGATGGCACTGCAGAACTGCCTAACAGAATATTACACAGTCTGGGGCAGAGCTTCATTGACTTTATAACAATAGTTTACTCTTAAGTGTTTCTGGAGAAATGCACCAATTCTTCTGTTTAAACTGTTTGAGTTAAATGTACCTCTGTCTTCAAATTAGTGCAACAAATAATAAACTAGAATGTAAGAAAAGAAAAAAAATGATTTTTTTTTTTCAAAATTAAAAAGGCACAATGGTTTGATCACCAAGGAGGCACACCGAATTATGTAAAGGCACATAACAGTCAGAATGCCTAAATATTCAGATTTTTAAATGGACATGAGTCCATTTTAAATAGATACATTACAATAAAGACTCAGATAAATGATCCTTTTCTTCCAGTTACTGATCTGGCAGCTTGCTTTGCTTCTTCCGGGATTCTCAGAGGTAAACGATGTTTTCCTCGACTCCATCCTCTCCGTTCTGTCCTTCGAGGGAGAGATAAGCCTGGGCTGGGAGCAGCGGGGTAAGAGAGGGAGAGGAGGAGTTATGCTCCTTAATGGGTCCGTGACCTGTGATCCCTGACCTCCAGGAACCTGAAGTTTGTGTTTCCTCCAGCTGGGTGAAATCTGCTGCAAGGAGAAAAACGAGTCAACAATCCTGGGATCTGAATGAAGAGAAGTTTTAAAAGCAGAAATGTGTCCTACTGTTGCTGCATCTCTGCTGCTGTGAAGGCGCTCTGCTGCTGAAGGTATGGAGGGAATCAGCGGACGGTCGGGAGCAGCTGTGGTTGTTGCCGTACAGAGGCTGCTTGCCGTGCGTTTGGCTCAGCAGCGTGTTGAGGCTGTTGTAGAGGCTGGCGCTGACGCTGCGGTCAGCTGAGCTGAGCGGCGGCCCGTCCGGATTATTCTTCTTCTGCGTGGACAGGGTGTGCTGGTGGTTGTAGATGGGGGGCTGGTGGAGGTGGTTCTGTTGCAGGGAGCTGAATAAACCCGACTCGTTCTTGAACAGTGAGTAGTTCCCATCAAAGCTGCCTGTGCGGCTGTGAGTGGCAACCTGGAGAGGTAACACGAAAAAAAGAGTAGAGGTCAAGCAAACCACCAGAGATTGTGACTTCTTTTAATGCATGTAATAAAATTGTAATAAAACTGATACACACTTAAAGAGTTCATTGCAGTAACAGTGAACAATGATCTATAAACAATTATGTATGAATTATGTAGATTAAAGATAGCACTTAAATATAATGAGATGGTATATGTGTACATGTATCATCCTAAAGCTCTGAAGGGGCAAACAAGGAGTATCTGGTTCAAAACATGAAAATAGTGAGGAATTAACCTGAATAAAAGACAAAAAAAGGAAAATTAAATCAGAGCTAAAAATAAATAAAATAATTTCCCATTGCCAAAGATCTCATTTTCACTAAAGAAAAATGTTTATAGTGCGAACAGCAATTTTTTGTACTTCAACATTTTCTGCCTTGATGTATTTCCTCCTCCTCTCTCTGATCTGCTTGCCTTGTATCCATCTAGTGGTATTGTGACGGGCAGGCTGCTCTGGCGACTATGTCTCCAGCTCTGCAGCAGCCTCTGCTGGGCTTCGATCCTCTCCTTCTCCCTCTCCACACTCCTCTGGCCCTCCCTCAGCCTGTCCAGGTTTTGCTGATACTCCTGCAGCTGGGTGTCGAGCTCCTCTCGCTCGCAGCGGAGCCGCTCGGACTCAGACAGACACTGCTGCTCTCGCTGCTCCAACACGTTCTCCTGCTCAGTCTGCAAGCAAACAGGCAAATATATGTTTATCTATGCTTCAGTACATTCTGTCTTTATGACTTCAGTAGATTTTATCATATTGCAACCATAAAAATCCATGTATGTACGATGAGACCAACATAAATTGGTCTGTGTCTTTTGGATGGAATATGATACAAGGTTTTCAAAACGTCTTTTTATTTTTAGGGAACTGAAAACTTATGCTTTGCGCAATATTAAGACTTACATTTGGAAGATTTGTTTTGAAAACTATATATCCCTTTCTTTCCCTTCCCCCAAGAATACATGTGGTGGTTATAATGTTAAAACAATTCAAAGGGGTAGGAATACTTTCACATTACAGACTGAAGATGAGAACAAAAAAATTGCTACTACAGGAATGATAAGAGTATTTAGGTTCTATTTTAACTACTGTGAATGAAGAAGTAGACAGAAATGAGTCTTACCTGCTGCTTCTCTCTGGCCACACATTCTTTTTCCCAGCGCTGCTGCTCTAGTTTCAGTTTAGCTTGGAGCTTCTGCACCTCGTCCACATCTTCTTTCTTCCTCTCCAAACTCTTCTTTTCCTCTTTCATCTTGTCAGTGCTCCTCTGCTTCTCCTGTTCCTGGAGGGATAAAAAGCAAATCAGCATCTTAATGCGATTTTGACCCTCATGGCACACGCTCATTGACTGGCTGGCAGATAAATTACAGACAGGGGCGCCGTACAGGGGGGAAAAGTTATGACAATTCTAAAGGCCCCTGACCAACAGGGGGCCCTCCACAATTTATTTAGTTATTTTTTGTTCATAGAAATAATAAAAAAAAATGGATCCCTGTCAATTACAAAATTAATCATATTGTATTTTCGAAGATTGTTTTTAGCAGTAAAAATGTAATGTTTCTCCTCCCGGAACAAAAGACAGACATCCATATTAATAATAAAAAATGATCAAGATATTTATATATTTAACTTGTCCCTATATCTTTTACCACTTAACAACAAATGAGTCAGTCAGCAGCAGCTCTAACCCACGTCCCTCCTGACCTGTCCTCTCCTGAGTGAAATTAAAGCTGCAGTATGTAGCTTTTCTAAAAAATGTTTATTTTATTTTTATTTTTCACATATTTGTTAAAACTGTCATTATGTTGTGACAGTATGGTATAGAGATCATCTTTGAAAAATCTATTTTCTCTGCCTTCTCCCAGTACAATCTAGAAACAACCAGTCAGTGGCAGGAGAGTTGTAGTGCTGTCAATCACAATCTCATGTGGTGCTGCTCATCCTTCCTCCCTCTCGCTCTGTGCTATGCTGCAGCTAGCATAGCCTGTTGTAAATGCTTAGTCTAGTTAGCATAGCTACCAGTGACGGCAGATAAACAATTTTCTTGTAATGATATGTTGTAATGGAGAAAACATATTTTTAAAGTTATATACTGCAGCTTGAATAAAATGGACTACATAGCATTTTTGAGAAGTCTGGATTGCTTTATGTGTATTTTGCATATGACTGTTGCTCGTGGGGAGAGGCATTTCAGTAATCTAAAACTAATAGAAAAAATTTAAGCAACCTACTTGCACACTGTATGTGGACTGTTGGATGTAAAATTCAGGAGCAGTAAATATTGTGCTAGTTATCAGTATTGGACCAAAGAAAGCAAGGCTGTCTTTAAAATTGTGACGCTTTTGATGGGTCAGATAGACTCAAAAAATTGTAACAGCAGCTGCGTGGGAGGGCCCAATTAAATTTTTTTGTCAGGGGGCCCAAGATTCCTGGCAGCGCCCCTGATTACAAATAAATATTTATATAAACAAACCAAGTTGGTTTGGAGGGAGGTGATGCTGCGAAGCTGAGGTCTTTCTCCCTCTTGAAGAAGAAGTTTCTGGACTTCATAGAAGCTGTCCTGGAGGGTCACAGCTGCCTGAAAACATGAGACTCTGTATCAAACTGTAACATAACCATCATGTTCTGAATGTCATCACAGTTCTTCCTCATCGGAATACAAACTATAAAAATTTATATTGCCACCGTTTCCTGACCAACTACTATAATGAACATAAAAAAAAATATTCTAAGAGTTATATCTTAAGGAATTAGGCTAGCATACAGTAAAGATTAGTAAAGCATTCATTCCCTTGTCCTGTATATTACCATCATTTTCTTAAGGTTCATTTCATGTCATTTTTATTTATTTCATTCACTTAATAATAAATATAAATAGTTCATGTAACAACTGAAAGTAATCGTGAATGAGAAAGAGCAAAAAGAAGCAAAAACTTATATCTGTCCCCTGTTCACATGAAAAAAAAAAATGCTATTCAGCTTTTACAGGTATATTTCAAAAACAGAAAAAATACACACAAAAATAACCAAAAAATACAAATCAAAACATCAGTTTGATCAGTTGATCATAATGACTTTAATTTTTTTTTTAAATGCAGAAAAAGATTTCCATTGTTCTCCCTACCTGCAGACTGTAGAGAAGCTGAGTCAGGCTCTGGACGCTCTCTGCCACCTAAACATAGTGCATTGATATATAATAATAACTTATATTTGTTAATCTGTGAAAACTACTCATGGGGAAAAAGTAAGGAGATCAAACCTTTAAAAGTGTTCCTTTAGAGTCTCCTTTCCTGAGCTCGACAGCTGAGCTCCACGTCGCACTCTCCATGCCCGCCAACTCGCTGTCAGACCCCAGAGAGTTGGAGCTGATACTGAGCGTGCTCAGATAATCCGCTGCATGCATATAGAAATCAGAATTGTCCATTAAGATTTCTGGAATGTATTTTTAAAATACATTAAACGCTGAACTGCAGGGTTATCCTGTGACTCACGTTCAGAGGGAGACTCCTGAATGCTGCTGCCGTGGCTGTTGTAGCTGCAGCACTCTGGGGCTTGGAGAGGAGAGTTCTGACTGTGGACCGGGACACCATCACGGGTCTGGAGAATGTTGATCAGGTTCTCAGCTGGAAAACAAACTTTTGTAAATTTTGAGGATTGTTCCGCAATGCAGAAAAATATGCACTTCTCATATTTTTAATCACCCACATAAACAGAGCTTGTGCTCTTCCTAACAATTAAAGCGAGAGATTTTTTTTTTTTTTTTATGTGCGTCTCTCCTGAGCTACAAAGTGTAGCATCTACCGTAGGTGTGTTTGAGCTCAGATTTATGGGAAAACATATATATATATATATATATATATATATA
>CAEFZY010011786.1:0-40757 GCA_903066815.1 Brachyrhaphis roseni
CCGCATCCCACCCCTCCTTTTATAATCAGGACAACCCTATTGTTCTCGTGTGAATGAAGACGACTCGGCGTGTTTGACGCGCAGCGCTCAGTCAAAACGAGAAGCGTCCAAAGCTGCACTGCAGCCTCTGATGCTTGGCGCGCGTGAACTGGAAACGCCAGATCGGATCCGCGGAAGGAGTCGGCATGGCTCGAACTGCTCGTTCCAGCGACGTCAAACGGGTCCGGTCCTCGTAAACCTGCGCGCACGTGTGTTCCTCGTGACTCTGTGACAGCACACACACACACACACACACACACACATAGAGATAAAAGGACAAAAAAGCCCTCATCTGCGCTCAGTGCCTGCAGTTAGGAGTGCTGGTGTGACTGAGACAAAGACCCAGTTGTGTCACTTCCTAACAGTTCAGCTCTACCTCTCTCTCCCCCTCTCTCTTTCCCAGAACCTGTCAGGTAGTGGGAGTTTGGCGTCTCACCCTTCCTCCTTTTCGATTCGTCTTCCTCCCTCTCCAACCCCCACCCCTCCTCCTCTGGGGGGTAGAACAATGTAAGGGACTAATATTAGCTTTTTATTTAAACAGATCTGACCAGCGCCACCCAGCAGTGTCCGCTCTTCATTAGTGCAAAGTGATTGCATGGAGACACCATGTCCTAATTTCCTACAGGTAGTTTTTCAGCGGCTTCCCGTTGATGGATGGACTCTGAGAGGGAGGGGAAGTTGCTTGAGAGAATACGGGTTAAGGCTTACTGGAACACTGCGGGTTTTTGTCTGATGATTTTTTCTTTTTTGCCGGTTTTTCTCATCAAACATTAAAACTTATTCAATTCAAAAGTAGCTTGTTAATCCCAAAAGATCTACTGTGACAAGTAGCAAGTGGAGAAGCAGAGCAGGATTCAGCTCCGTTTCTCTTTCCAGCCACGCAGCCAGGAAAAAGATTTAAAGCAAAAGCAAAGGAGATGGGTCAGCGGCGCTCGTCAACGACGGACGGGGTCATCCAAGACATTTTGCTTTGAAATCTCATCTCCACTGCCAAGATATTGAGCATACAACATCACCATCTGCAGCAGTTCTTTGACGATTTTCCTTTGGGAGAAAAAGTATTTTTTGAAATGATTTGATTATGTTTTGCAATTTTTCCTCATGTTTTTCTGCCTCAATCTTAAAGGGTTGCCTGTGTTCAGCACCAGTCGGCTTCCTTCCCTGGCCGTACTGAGGAAAAATCATAATGCTGCCTCCACCGTGCATCACTGTAGGATGGTTTGTCCGGGGCCTTGTGCAGGAAATGGTTCCATATGTTTCAAAATGTTCAATTTTGGTCTCATCTGAAAAGAAAGAGTTTCCCACCTGAGCTGTGGGTCACTGCAGCTCCACCAGAGCTAAAAAATGTTGAAAGGTTTTTAAATATTACAAAACACGCCGAAAAAAAATAAATAAAAAAATGGTGGTGTTTATGTTCAAGACCTAGAATAGGACTGGACTTTGAATTCAGGTTAACTTTGTTATATTAGGGCCAGGCTAAGACTTATTTTATCAAAGTGTTATGAGAATAAAGTATCAAACAAAAAATACAATGAGGAATGTCGAGTGTCTTGTGAAGTTATACTTTGGTATAAGTGTTACAGATAATATTTAATTGAAATAATCTTAATCTCTTAACACAACAGCATCAGATTATTATCAGTAGCAAAACTTTGAAACGATCGTGTCTATTTCGAAGACAAACTGAGCTGCTCATGTCAGATCTTGATAAACTTTTTTTCAGTAAAAACTTCTTTCTGGTAACATTGCATCGTTTTTTTGTTGTTTGTTTTCTTGCTAATATTATGACTATTCTCGTAATGAAACAAAAATGATCAGAAAGTGGCCCCACTACTCCGTCGTACAACTCACAGAAGGGATGATTGAAATAAAAAACACTTTTTGAAAAAATATTTTAAATTGTTTGTCATTTCATTTTTTATTTTTTAGAAAAGAACGTGAGCAAAAAAAAAAGAAAAAAAACTGTACTCAAATCCGATCTGCTATAAAAAACATCAGAGATTTTAATTCTGATTTATATCACGCAGCTCTATCATATAGTAAGCTTTTATTTATTTTTTTAAATCAACATTCGTCAGACTTCTTAGATGTCTGTCTGAAATCTCTCTGTGTTTGTGGCCCCAGGAAGATTTGGCTAAGTGGAGTCTAGCATAGCCAACAGCTAGTCAGGCATTCCTCTCCTCCTCCTCTTCCTCCTCTCTACTTTTGACTCACAGATCTCCCAAGTGTTCTAAAAATACCTGGTGAACAGGGCTGCAGCGATGGTGATGAAACTGCCTCTCTGACACTGTCCCACTGCAATCCATCTCTCCACCGCCTGCCAGCCAGCATATGTTTGCAATTGGCTCCCCTCAACAACCCCCATTGCCTCTCAACTCCCCACCCCTCCGCAAACTGGTCCCCAGTTGCCTGTTCGGATACACCCCCCCACACACACACCCTCTCCACCCGTTCCCTTACACACTAACACACACCCATACGCACAGGCGCATGCACAATTCCCCATCCGCTCCCTCTCGCTGTCTCTCCTTCTCCCTCAGCAAGCGTCCTAGTCTCCAGGTCTGGGCTTTCAAAACCGGTGCGGTTATCAATCACTGAGCCAGCTCTGTCTCGTACACCTACACACACACCCCCACACGCGCACACACACCCCCTCTCTTTCTCAGATTCCTTCTCTTCTTCCTTTCGTCTCCAGTCTCTCTTGTCTTTCCATCCCTCCATCTCCACCTCCGTCTCTCTTCCCGTCTCACTCTTCCAATCCTGTCGTCCTCTGCCTCCTCTTGCACATTTGCCCAAATTTGTTCCACTTAATAAGCCCTCCCCAATGACCTTGCGCTAATTAAGCTGCACTGCGTTGGAAATATGATGGTTAATTAATGATGAGATAAATTCTGTCTGCAGGACTGTCAGAAAAATGATGACGCCGTGTTTTACAGGTTTAAATAGAACAAACCTTGTGGCTGTCCTCTCTCAAAGAGACACGCAGGACTGTGCGTGTGCGTGGGGGGGTGTCGGGGTGTGTGTGTCTGTGTGTGCAATGAAAGAAAAGAGGAGGTTGTGGTCATTTGTAGAAAGAATTTGCAGGCCATGGTGGCCAATGTTTTCACATGTAGATATGTCTTTGTTTTTATTTCTATTCCTTTTTTCAAAAACACTGATTAAATCAAACCACTGGGGGTCTCCAAGCTGCTCTGTGAACTTTGACCTTCTATATTAAATCTGCTGTTTGGGCAATTTTTCCCCAAAATTTGAAAGAGTTGAAACAAACTAAAGCAACAGCTGAGTCTCTAGTGGAATACAGTTAGACATCAGTGTAACTTTATCTCAGTAAAATCTGACATTTCCTTGGTTGATTAACGTTGGCGAAGATATCGCTACTTGAATTTAAACTGTTATTTTTTACTTTGATTTTGTAATTTCCTTGTACAGGCGGGGAAAAAAGCTGATGTAGAAGAAGAGTATGTTTTGTCTCATCAGGCCTGTGGGGCGGATCAATCAGGGCAGACTGAGTTTAGTTTCCCAAACTTCTTTGAAACTTTACATCATCTTCATGGTTTGACCTGATAGTCTTTTGTCCGGGAACTTTGATTTCCAGCTGAAGTTTGGCTCCATTTTTGTTCTTTCAGTTGCTTATATTGATAATCACTGGCTTATGGAAATGACTGCAGGAAGCTTTCTTCTACTTAATTTTCTTCCTCTCACACTTATTCAGGTAGGAAATGATGAAAGCTAATTCCGAACCTATGCAGATAATGTAGGAAAACTACACAACCCATATCAATACCAAATTAAATTCAGTTAGGTGGAGGTCACAAAGTATTTGCAGACTCTAAATTATCTGCAGAAACTCTGAAACTCTGCCTACTTGCATATTTTTTTTTATAGAACATGTCTATAAAATATTAAAAAGAAAATGTGACTTAGGAAGTTACTTGACATACTATTGACTGGTGTTTGAAAACCAGCCAATTAAGGAGCGGCAGGGTTTCTGCAGGTTTCACCAACTCAAATTTAAGACTCATTGAGACCACTATTAAAGGAACATACATGTCTCTCCACAGAAATGTATGAACTTGTCCACCTAAGTGGCGATAAATTTGCACTTACCCAGGATAAACGCAAAAAAGCTTGCTAACTAGCTAGCCAGCTGCGACTAGGAAGCTAGCAATGAAGAACTCTAAGTGCAACTTGGCAAAACAGATAACGCTTGTGACAAAAAAAACAATACATAGTTTTTAAAGATGCAGTTAGGATCACGTTGTCCTCTTTAAGGTGTAAAAGTTAATGTTCCCACAGGTTTTATTCTGTGAAAGACCACTTGTTTAGATGTTACAAGGTTGGTTCAGAAGTCATTGTGTGAAGAATTGCAACCATAACAACACGTTTTGGCTAAATTACAAAATCTTCAATATTACCAGAGTTGGTAGCAGGTGGTAATATTCATAGAAGCCTAAGGAAAGAGGGATTTAAAAAGCAAAACGTCAGTGCATTTGGGAAGTCACAAAGGGTAAATATATGTTTTGGGAGTGGGAAAATTTTCCTGCAACTTGTAGAGAAACGGAGGTTACAGCATCCAGACCGTGGATGAAACAGACCTGCAGCAGCTGAGGAGACCCCGGATGTGTTGCCACGTAATCTGGAGCAGCAGCTGACAGTAGAAATTTAGCTGATAAAGTCTGAAAGATTGAAAGGCGTCAGGTCGGACCGCTCGCTGCTATATCTGAAGCCACTTGTCATGTCTAATACAGCATGTTGTCAAAAGTATCAATTTTGGTTGCAGAGAAATGAAAAAAAGAAGAAAAAAAACACGTCTGTTTCTATTTTAGCAGCTCGCTTGACAGATTGAGAGGTGTTTAACGTCTCATTTGGGCTTGTCAGTGTTTCGGGGGGGTGGAGGGAAGGGTGCTTCACAACTTCATCTGCTCAACCCATACATACACACAAACACGCATACACACACTCTGACAGCAGGACTCTGTCTCTGATAGACAGGGCCAAGCGAGCGAGGCATTCCACATGTGCAGCAAACCCCACACTCACATCCATAGACAGAAATGGGAAAAAGCAACATCATTCATCCTTAATTCAAGAGAGAAAGATGAGGGAGAGAGCGAGATAAAGTTTGACAGAAAGGGGCGGGGGGGATGATGTAAGCAAGAGACGGAGACAGACAGCAGACAGCCATTTAACTCATTAGGGAATGAGAGGATTTCATGTTATATTTAGCTGGAAATTTAACTAGTGGGGAATTTGGGTTTGAGAGCTTGCAGAGGCTCTGGCAAGAGTTTGCTGCAGTCATCCTCCAAAATCTTGAGGTCACTTCTTTAGGATAGTCAGGGCGTAAAGAAACAACAGAAACCCAGACGAGTTTTACGGGACCCAGCCGAGAAGCACATCGAGGCTCTTTGCATTTCTTTTAAACACGTTCGTTCTGAGTAAAACATGATTCTGAATGCAGACAGTGACTTATAAAAAATGCAGCTGTGTGCGTTTGATTTACCTTTCTTTACGCTGCCCGACTCCGTGTTTTCCCAGCAGGTGGGTATTGAGGTGTTTCTTCATCACAAAGGCCCATCTACAGAAAAAAAAAAAAAAAAAAAAAACACAAAACAAAAGCACAAATTCAGCACCAGAGTTAACAGCGGAATACAATCAAACTTTACTGCAGGATCAAAGCCAGAGCTTTGTGATGAAAGAGTAAAACAAACGAGCTCTATTCGCCAAGGTCAAATATGCATACTGCAGCTTAGACGAGAGCGATCACTTTCAAAATACGCAAGAAGTGAATTAAAACACATTCATTGCTTAGATTCTTTAATTTTTTTCATAAGAAGAAACATTTTAGCAAATATTTACTGTAGATTGGGATTACTAAGAGCAGTTATAGCAGTCAGTGTCTAACTTGACTTAGTCGGCACCTTTTTGGTGGTGTTTTTGTGTGGGTCTCGCCCCGAGTGTTCCACCAATACACTCGCTCTCACACATGTGCAAGAATTTAAATGCACATGTATCAACAGAACACGCAATCGCACGCACATAATCAAAACCCAGCAGAGTACCATTGCTCGACAGTCACCACAACGCCCCGACTTTGTCGAGGGCCCCGAGTTTAGCGCGTCTCCGAAACAGCTTATGAAAACATAATGAACGGACGACAGGAATAACTACTCTGACATCCAAGCTGCTTCGCCAGTGTTTTCATCCCCTGGCCCTTTTCATTTAGCACCCATCACTTCCCATTATTGTGCCACGGAGAGACAATGACCACATCTGAGAGCCGGGGACGGCGCAACGACGAAACATGAAAGCGGGCGAGGGAGTCGAACCGGCAGCTGTGCGGCTGGCACCGTCGCTGCACAAACTCAGTCCCTCCCTTTCCTCCTTTTCTGGATGTTTTTATTATATTTTTCTCTCCCCCCTCTCCTTCTTCCAAGTCGACCGTTGTTCTATTTTTTAGCTTTTGAAGCTTTCCTTCTCGCTTGGTAGTCGTGTTTTGTGAAGCAAAAGCATAATTATTTCACCATTTATGTCGGTATGTCAGTTTTCCCTTTTTTTTTCTCCCCTTCCAACACACAGTGCAGTGTCCTCCACGGCCCTGGAGTCCCGTCCGTCACGGAGGCCCCCGAGGCCGACTCTAACTAACACCATCATATAAATATTCAAACATGCTCCACTGTTTTGCCTCATTATCGTCACTCTAGATCTTCGCAATCCTCTCCAGCTCAATCCGTCCACCCATCCAGAGTGATGCCTCGGCGTTAAACCCGGGAGCTAGCGCACGGCTAAATCCTGTGCGTTCCAGTAAGGGAGACCGGCAAGATCAAAATGCTGGGCTTCGCTTTTGACCGACGCCGTCGTCTATAAATAAATATGCAAGCAAAATTAAGATATTTCTGGGGGAGTCGGTGGGGTGAAAAATAGTTAATCAATATCATGTTTGAGGGAAAAATGTGAGCCTCTGGAACACTTCACTCGTGCCTGTTTAAGTCGTCGTGTTTAGACATGAAGGGAAAAAAGAGCTTGCAAACATTCCTGTTAATTATGTATTACAGCTGTCCTTCATAAACCTAATTACAGAGTGCTGAAAGGCAACGAGGGCAATTTGCATATGCGCATGAAAGACAAGACATATGCAAAATATGATTTTAATTAGCATTCTTTGATAGCGAGGGGTACAAATCAAACTGGCGTGTTGTGAGATTTTCATCTCGGCTTCTTCTTTTTTAAAAACAGGATTATTCTCGGAGTGGCATCAGCGCAACATGGTTAATGCCCTGTGGAGGCACCTGGCACGTACAGGAACGCCGATGTGCGTTCATATTCAGGGACGTGCACGCGCACAAAGGGTGATTACACGTTCACAATTAGTTCTTCACCATGTGATTATCTTAACACACACACAAAAAAAATGTGGGCTGCAGACACACAAACACACAAGGGCAGAAAAATGGTTATCCTTCCTCACAAAAAAGACATCTACAAGTACCCAATCTCTCATGCACGCACTAACACAGAGAAGGATCCCGTATCTAAATGTTAAGGGGCCAAATCCATTTGTTTAAGGCAGTGTGTAATCAGCCCCCTGCCCACGGTGTGTGTGCATCCTCCGCCATCCAGGTCAAGGCCTCAGCTTGTCGTCCCGCTGCCTTGGGCTGCATCATCAGCCCCAACCATCAGCCTTGATGGTTATTGTAACAAAGGGATACTTTAACATGCCATTCATCCATATCAATTCTCTTCCCCCTCATGAATTGAACTAATAAGGCTGTGCCTCTGCCCTCCAGGGATGCTCATAATATCCATTGCGGATATGAAAAGGAAAAAGAAAAGAAAAAAAAAATGAAAAAATGAAAAGGCTGAAAGAAAGACGGAGGCTCTGGCGTTCCACGTTCGACTTTCCCCTCAGACTAATCGGCGCGCCACAGCTCGTTAGGTCCGTGACGTGCCGGAGCTTTACCGATAAGCAGGGGAGACACGGCTCAATTACCCACAGTTACCATCTTTCTCTTTCTCTTCCCACCCGCCGCCTGACGATGAAGAGATAACTTGTCAATATTTGATACAAACAACTTCATTTGCCTAAAGGGGTTCCTGGATAGGCTCGTCCACAGGTCTGCTGCAAGGGATGAAAGATCTAAGAAGAAAGGCCTCAAGCCAGACTGGGCTTAGGGGAACCTGAATACCACACCCACAAAACGGGCACATGCCCATTAGGCGTTCAACGTGGCGTGCCGGGATGGCGCAAGGACGTTCAGAGTGTATCTCGCAAAGTTTTGCTACAATTTGTTATGCTGGTTTCTTGAAGTTTCACTGTAATTGTAGCCTGGTAAAAACCAGCCCCTAGTTCCGCGCCATTTGCTTCTTGCAGAGGGTCTGGCACCTCTGTTATTGAGACATGATTTCTTCCTGGAGGCGAGAACTGAAATTTTAAATTTTACCTAATCGCTAATGTGCCAGTTGGATGCTATGAAGCTTACTGGAAATTGCCTGCGCTGTAAACAACCATCCTCCACTGAAAAAGGGAAAGAGCTGAGCTGAACGACATGGCTGTTAATACTAACTCGATATTTGGACGGATTCGTTCAAGTCCTTCGCTGCCATTGCCACAGGCAGACTACTCTAAAACAGCGCCGGAAATCAACGTCAACATTCACAACTACTCCTTCTGTTCGCTGATTGGCACGATTGATATTCTACTGGAGAAATTCACTTCAATGGGAGAAAGCCGAGACTGTCTGTGAAGCAAGATTAGGATCGAGCAGAATTGCATGGCCAGGTTATTATAATTGTAATCTTTGGCTTTGGGGGACGGGCAGAGCTGCATTACTCTATGCTCCATACTTAATGAGGAAAACCAATCTGAAACTTTGTCTGGCATTATATTTAAAGTAATTTTAATAATATAAATAGAATGACAAGATAACTTAACACTCTAGGGGCCACAGTTTTATGAAACCATGGTAACGGTAAGCAGAACATGCCAAGACTCGAATCTCCAGCATTTTTCTACACTCTTCCAGCCTGGCCCTTGCCTTCCTACGCAGTTCTGCTTGATCCCAAGCTCGATCCACAGTCTGAGGCTTTCTCCCACTGACTTCCTCTGGTACAATTTCTACAGGGCCAATCAGCGAACAGAAGGGGAAGCTGTGAACAATGACGTCTATTTTCAGAATTGTAGTTTGCCTGGAGTTTTAGCAATGGAAGCGGAGGAAACGAACGAAGCCGTTCAGTCCGTGTTGGCATCCAAATAACAAATTCATCAACAGTCATCTGGTTCAGCTCGGCTCTTCTCCCATGGCAGCGTGGGAAGAGGCAATTTCCGGTCACACACTGAACTAACACATTTCACATGTGACGGACAAACGTTAAAGAATGCGTAACATTTAAAGTCGACGATTGCTTCCACACCTCCGGGAAGCAATCGTTTCTCAATAGCAGAGAGTCAAGACCCTGCGTACGAAGCAAAGTGTCATACAAACGCTGGTTTTTGTCAGGTTAACGTTCTTCTAGTAGTTGCCATTATTTTCTCTATGAAAATTAAAAGAAACTGAGTTGCGATGCTTTCATTGTTTATCATCTAAACACCCTGAAGTTAAAAGTTAAAACACATATCCAACAAGGTCTTCGGGCCAAAAAGAGATCCAAAAAGTCATCAGATGCAGGTTTGGCTCTACCGTCAGCGGGTCGAGTTGCCGCCAAATCTCAGTAAGGAGGAGCAGTTCGGCTGGGGGAAGATGAAAGTGCAGGTGGGTAAGAGCTCTGAAGTTATGGGACTACGTTTCAACTCTTTTCGATGAACGCACGCACACACACGCACAGACACACACCTACTCCCACAGTGGTCCGCTGGGCCCCAAAGAAATGAGTGTGTGCGGGCTCATCTAGCCTACTGTGCCAGTCCTAATGACGGCCCCCACCTGCTGCTTTAATGTCACAGCTGGATCGCCCTCCATCCTTCACTGACTCTGACTGCCATCAGCAGCAGGTAGCTCCCCTCCGCATCCTCCCACCTCCATCTCGTCTGCCATCTCACGTTCCTTCATCTCCCCTCACTTCCATCTTCTGCCTCTACTAGCTCTCGTCTCGGCTGAGCCTCCTTCCCCATCCATCTCCCTCCACTCCACATCGCCTCTCCGTTTCTACATCCTTTGGGCCATACCTCCTTTCACTTCCTCATCCCATTTCTGTCCATCTTTTCTATCCATCTATTATCAAATTTTTTAAAGTCCCCCCCCCCTCTCTCCCGCTCAATTTGGAGTAACTCCATATTTAGAACAAACTGGGGAAATTTGGGAACTCAGAACAATTTGAAGTTGTAAAAGCACCGAGCCCCTTTACAATTAACTTGACAATTCTCTGTTGCTGTAGGAGACATGCTAGATTTACAAAAGCATGCAGTCGCATACTATATTTAACACCGAAGAGAGAAGGAGGGATGAAGGAAGGGAGGGGGGATCCGTGAAATGAAACAGCACATCCCGCAACGTCACCGCTAATTCACTCTTCAGAGCAAATGAAAGTTGCTGCCTTCTTGTTTATTTATTTATTTATTTTTTTTTTTATAAAGTCAACCCAGAGAAGGCGGAAAAGCTGGAGGTAAGTTGACACGTCTAATCTGAGAGACGGTGACAGGCAGGTGAATTGACAGAAGAACAGAAACCAACACTTGGCTGACAGCAACCCTGGAGCGCCGAGACAGCTGCCGACATGTCAGACAGACACACAAACAGACAGGAACATGTAGTCGAAAGATAAGACTTTTATTGACAGAAGAGAGCGGCGGCTGCTGTTGCTGCTGCTTCTCTGACGGAGAGGGAAGACGGGCACACGTCAAGACGGAGGAGCTCGCGAAAGACGGAAGGGGGTGGGGGGAGGCGAGACCAAGTTTCGGGCTCGCTTTGATAGATGTTCAGCAGGCGGGATGGATGGATTGGAACCGCTGCAGATGTGAAGTGGAATTTGCTGATACGTAGCAGACATAGAGGCTGACGGAAAGACGGAGGACAGGGAATGAATGGCGTTTCGACATGCGGAACTTCTCTTGGCCGTTGAAGTTTTGTGAATTGTTGCACTGATAACCTTTGATATGCTTCACTTTGATTTTATTTGATAGAACAACCCAAAGTACAGGATAACTGTCAAGTGGAATAAGAAGGGAATAATTAGCTATTTGAAAATGAACTTTTTTCTAACAAGAATCTAAAAAGTGAGGCATGTCTTCACTTTCAGCCCTTTGAGTGATGAGGTTGTCCTGTCGGTATTTTGCGGTTAGTTTAGGGGGAAAAAATGCAGGTTAATAAATTAAAAGAGAGGAACAAACAAAGAAAATCTATTTGTATATGTCCACATATATATGCAAATATTTACAATAAATACACATACAGTAAGTAAAAGACATTTTCTGAGTCAATCAGTTCATTTTGCATATAATTACGCTGCATACAGACACACACAAGAACGCATTTAGTCTCAAAAGATGTGGAGAGAAGTATGTTTCCTCCCACTTTGAACATTGAGACAAAGAAATTTGTCTTTGCCAAATAGATCTAGCTCAGTAACATTGAATACAGAGCAGCTGTCAACATCACACTCTTTAAGAAACGGATCTAGGTCTTGGCTGGGCCATTTTACTGTAAGTTTAGGGTCATAATCCTAATGGAAGTCTCAAGTCATCAATAGGCTTTCTTCCAGGATCACCTATAGTTATTATATCTCCATCCATCTGTCCATCAACTCCCAAGCTACTTCCTACTTTGAGTTTTAATGTAAAATATTAAAACCACGTTTGCTTTCTTTATACACATGTCACATACAGTCTCAATAAAATACATTAATGGGGCGGTATCATTCAAAATGGGGATGAAGCTCCTCATCAGAGCTGCAGTTTCCAAGCTTCTAACCTTCCTCCTCACAGCCCACCCCTCCCCCGTGACTTCCCTGCTCAGCTCCTTCAGACTAGCCAGCAGCAATTAGCAAACCTCTGGTGGAACTGCACATCCACTGAGCTCATTGTAGCAGCTACTTCTCAGTGCAACGCTGGTGAAAACGTTGTTTTAAGGGTTTTAAGGCTCAATAGAGGAGCCATGTTGTGATGACTTTCTGAAGGCGAAGTTTCAGAAAGAGCAGGAGATTTTAAAGAGGCAGGCCCTATTTCAAGGTGTTAAATCACAAAGTCAAATTTCTTTTATACCATATTTGATATAATGGTTACTTTATTGTGCTATAAAATGACACTGTGCCAGGAAAATACATAATGCTGCTCCTTTAGTGTTTGTCTTCTAAGGTGAAAAACTCTGAGCTGGGGGAGTCTGAGTTGCTGTCACTTTGTTTGACCGAAGCAGGAAACGACGGCGCGTCAATACCGCTCGGACTCTAGAGGGATCCACTTATGCAAACATCCCGTAACCTTAACGGACATTTTGGAGGAAAATAAATGAATAAAGCATCTGAATTGATTGTGTTTTCGAGCGCCAGCCGGAGGAAAGCGAAGCACTCGATCTATTCTGAGATGATCTTGATAAAAATAAAAGGGGAGGCAAAGTGGCTCTCTGACGACTGATCAACGTCAAGGCTCTCAGTGAAACAGACACCTCTCACTTGTGACGCCGTCGCTTGTGTGTGTGTGTCTCTCTCTCTCTGTGTGTCCTCTAGTCTTAGAGGAGGTACATAAAAAGCTCACTTTGCCTCTCCGAAGGGGTTTTTGGATCATCTGCTGAGGCAGGTGATGGGGCTTGACGGATTGATTGAGGCGAAGTTCTCATCGACGGTGGCAGCGCCCCATAGAGTTTCCCGGCTCCAGTGCACACTGTTCCATTAAAGGATCATTTAGGGGAGGGAGGGGCGGCTGGGTTCCACCTGCACTTATGCAGAGCACACCCTAATGCGAGATGAAACACACATTTTCAAGCTACAGGAAGGGAGACGGCGAGAAGAAAAGGAATCTGTCCCCTTCCCGACAGCGCATTCCCATCTTCAAGAGGGAACAGCGATTGATGAAGTAATCCATTATTGATATCATCATCGTTATGAGCCGATGGCAGTTTCAGCATCACAGACCCCCCTATCCCCCACCCTTCTCCACACACGCCCCCAGCTCCGAGCGTCAGAGCCCTGTTTGCATATTATGCTCCTCAGCTTCATTATATTTTCTAATTAACTGCTTTAATTTGGGGTCTGAATCCTAAGTGAGAGGAGAAACTTGAAAATGCTGAACAAGAAAGAATAATACTGTATTTTGTGTCAAGATGAAAAGAGGTGTTGGAGGGGGGGAAAAAAAGAAAGAAATGTGGGGGGGGAGTTACAAAAGCAGCTAAAGCACTTTTCAAAATAGATTTCCAAAAGCTGGCATATTGTGTGGTATCAGCACAAACATGATCTACTTTTATAGATTAAACAAGCTGGAGAGAAGGAAGTGCTGTGAAGACGGAGCACGTCCCGAGAAACATTTCCAGTGAAATACATAACAAGGGAAAATGATGCGACGTTCCGAAGGAGGTGAAAAAGTCGTTTTTACACAACAAAACAAAAATGAATCAAAAATGCCCCGTGTTAAGGGCTGTTAGCTTCTGCCGCTAATGCATCTTTCTTTCTCTCTTTCATTCCTCTCCTCCGTTCCCCCCGCTCTCTCTGCAGTGCAGTTAAAGATATGAAAAATATATGTGCCTTTCCTTTTTTCCTATCCCCCCCCACACACACACACCACCTCCCTTCCTTCTCCTCCTCTCTCCTCCACCGCGCCGTGTTAAATCATTAAAGAGAAGTCCTGCTCATTATCTCTCTAAACAAAACTTCTCTTAAACCAAATAAATCACCTTGCGCCGCGCAGCTAACAGCCGTGAAGGGATAAATTACAAAGCGCCTCACTGGCAGCGCTGGTATTTTAAAAAGCTTGCTGCACAATTTCTATGATGTGCAGTAATTTGTAATGCAGGTTCGCCTTATGCTCGGTTCGCTCGGCCTCTTCAGGTGTGTGCGGCGCACGCCCGGGGAGAGGAGAGGTGAAAAATGTGCCGTTCTGCGCGCTTTCAGTGTTATCGGGCCGAATTAGTTTAACGATATTTTCATAAAGTGGACGAAAATTCGCCAGAACCCGCAAAAATAGAGAAAAAAAAAAGCGCACGCTGTCACTGGAGGGATTTGGTACAGTCTTTGAAAAGGAGCTGTTTACGGTTTTTTTTGGGGGGGGGGATTGAAGGACAGAGCTTCGTATGAACACTTCTCCCAGGAGTGAGCAGTTTGCGGGGATGTAAAACAGAAAAACATTTAATCATTCATGATTTATGAAAGAGTTCTTCGGCATCGCGGGATGCAAATAAAGGACATCTCGACGCGCTTCGTTTGAGAACCCTCTCTAAGCTGAAGTACTGATGCTGTTGAAGGAGCCTTCGTGGAAATCTTCCAGTGTGAGAAGGACTGACTTAACATAAACAAAAACAACAAAAATCCAAACAACACTATCAATTAGAATATCCGGACATTAATTTCTGTGGTCCAAGATCACCGGCTGTCTATTCTGGAGCCAAACTGCCACGAAAAAACAATATATCCCAATTTCACTCAACAGTCTCGTAAGCTAGTAGCAGCATATAATTTATAAATGGATCAACATATCATTTTATGTTATGTTCTTGAAAAAGATAACAGATATGATAGACTAAAAGGTAAAAGCTTCATCCTGTTTACTCTTTCCAATTATTCAGAACATGTTTCCAAGTTTTAAGTAGTGGGCGTTCTAATGACTGGCCTATTTCTTTAAACACTAAATGACAGCAAAACAAACCAGACTCTCGTTCTGTTCACATTTAACAAGCCCACAACAGTAATTAGTGATTGACAATATGAGCTTGAGGTTAAGGCTCCGAGGGGCCACAATAGGCCTTGAATAATGGGTGTGATCTACAGAAAGCAGACATTTATGAGGTTTTTCAAAACAATAATTTATGTTCTCCTCATCCTTCCGAAATACCGCCCTTTACCTGGTTGTAAGAGTATTCTTAAAGAATTATGTATTTTTCCGGGCACGTAATGCCAGACATAGCTGAGAAGAAATTCGACTTCGCAATTTGTTGCCATAAAATTGGCCTCTGTCGCTTTAAGAAGCTCCTACTCTTTCCAACGCTCTGCCTTCAGCACATCATCAGAAAACTGCTCTGCCATTATATCGTCTAAATCATCTTAGACAGAGAAGCAGTTAGTAAGATGAGATCAGCAGACTCCACCAGGTGTTTGCTAATTTCTGCTGAAGTCCTAATAAATGGCTAATACTAGCAATTTATAACAATAACCAACATTCCATATGTGTGCAGCCATATTAGCTGTTAAATTTGGGTTCTGTCGGAAAGCTCCTTATTTTAAAGTTGATATTTCTGGCTTTAAGGCGTTCTGATCGTGTTTCCGATTTTGAAAATGGATAATCCAACCTCCAAACAGAATGCATCAATTAATCCAAATGAAACATTATCAATCATCGTCGGTCGTCTTTTCACTCAGGGCCAAAGGTTACTGATTGGGTAAAATCAGAGCTAATCATTTAAAACTTCAACAATCAATAGCTGAGTGTCCAGACCTTCTGTACGAAGCAAAGCGTAGAACAAGGAGCTGGTTTTTACCAGGCTGGCAGGCAACCAAACAGGTCACCAATCCCTATAACAGACAGAAACAAAACGTATGCTCAAATTTCTCTTTCTTCTCGTAAACATGTTTAGGGAACATAATTTTTCAGTGTAATAAAGGTTCCCCCCGCCCCCTCCCAATAAAACTGTTAAAATTTCAGTTAAACGACAGCGATATTGGCGCTCATTTATTGAGACTGGAGATGACGCCTAGTTGGCACCTAATTTACAGTTACCAACTCAAAGAACAGCAACTTCGACCACTTTTTTTCCGCATGACCACTGCCATTACACCGTGCTTCATTAGAACAGGAAAGCACCCCAGAAGGGCCTTCTGCCCTGTTAGGGAGCCTAATTGAGGGGAAAGACACCAGGCACTCCTTGCAACCTCTGCCCCCTTCTGAGCCCCGTCATGAGTCGTGATGAGCCTGCCGCCACGCCCTCTGACTTCTCCAGCCTTGCCACCCCCACAGAGGGACAGATTAAACTGCATGTAACACGGGCGCACTTGGGTCCATTTACAGCAGAAACACCCGACCGCGGATCCGGCCTCGCCCCTTATCCCTCCTGGGGAATAAAAGCAACGCAGTACCCCACTGCCCACCTCCATAATCCAATAAAATAAAAAAGGAACATGATTTATTCAGACTGTTTACTACACAATCCTCTGAGAACAAATTAAATGTATGAAATAGACTGTAAAGAAAAAAAACCTGTTAAATAAGAGAAGATCATTACATTATTAAAATATCAATTTTAATAATGTAAACTAAAATAGATAAAAAATCCCAAAGCTGAAGGACTGTAAGTGCCCAATTCACAGCAGACACATTAGAGAGTGCTGGCAAGCCTTACATACACACAAAACTGTGAAGCAAAACTGCTCTTTCCCCAATGAAGGCAGAAGAAATGTTATCCACAAAAATCAAAGACAACCAGGTCAGCGCGATCAGACTTGAGTGATCTGAAGATGCCAAGAATCAGAGAGGAGGAGAGAGAAGTGGAGTAGGGAGCTGGAAAAACAAAGACGGAAGACAGCCTCTAATTTCAACCGGTGTTGTTTCGGAGAGTGGTCTCGCACATTAAAAAGAACTGAAGCAACATGACAAGCGAGAGTTGGATTTCTCCCACCATAGTTTTGCAAAAGCAGATAATCCATAAAACATAAGGCCTCCGTATTGACGTTTTTCCTCAGCCGGCTGAGTGAAGGGCGCAGCTGGGATGTCAGGCCCGTCTGTCGGCCCGGGCTACCACTCTCATTATCTCCCCGCCTTTGTGAAGGGCGGCTAAGGTCACACGCTAAAGGAGCAAAATAAACTGCAAAGGCACTAATCTAATATTCCGCTGCGCTATCAAAGGATGACTTATTAGGCTCAACGAAAACAAGACGTGTTGAAGGGAGACGAAATTTTGGTGCAGGGAGTGGAAGTTCACATTTTCTTGGAGTGAAACATTCCTCCACAAACGTGACACCTGTCACATTCTCCGGTTGAGGCAGGCTCATTTTGGTGTCTCCGATGGACACTTTGGAGAGCGAGTGAGAGCAAAAGATTTGGAATTAACACAAGTCACTGTCCATGTGTTATTGTAGCTGCTGATGCCTCCTACTCAAAGCCATCGCACTTCTACATTTCGAAAAAATATGTGCACACACACGCACGCACAAAAGATGTCTTTGTTTGCCCATTGCTGCCGTTGTCTTGACACCCACCATCTGCTGCCCTGTCAGCGCAGAAGAGTGAAGAGAAGAGTTTCTCTCCTGTAAACTCACCGGACACCTTCCTAGCCCCCCTCCCCGTTGCCCCCAAATCCTTCAATGCGAAGCTTCGTTACAGTGCTCGGCCCTCTTCCCCGCTATTTGAAACTCTTTGGCTAAAGCTACAGGTTAAATCAACGCTCAGCGACTAGCGAGATGTGTCGGGTACGCCTTTCTGGCGTCGTGCACGGTGTCAAGCAAACGCAAAGACTTTGCCATAAAGGCCTTTCTCAACGTTCTTTGAAAACCAGAGCTAGCTCTCATTCCGTCACGTCTTATTAATGCATCACGGAATCGGAAGGTGGTTAAAATCGGAGAGGTCTTCAGTCAACATCTGCAGACATGAAATGCGTAACGGAGAGCAAGCACTCAAAAAGTAAATTATGAAATAAATAAATAAGTAAATAAAGTGCGTTATGCAGATGAGGGTGACGAAGCCTTCATCTCGGCCTATTCCTCAACGAGCTGCCCATTCATCACCTGCACATGCAAACCGCCAGCTCTGGTCCTTAGCATATTCGCATATTCTAATGAAGGCTTGCATGCAAATGACAACGACCTTTTCGGGTCTTTTTTTTTCTCTCCCCAAGTCCCCCCCCAACCCCTTCCTTTTTCTTTTTTTTTTTTACAACTTTACATTAACAGGAGGGGAGTGTTGAGCAGTGGCTGTAATGGCTATTAGAGCGACAGACTGAGTACGTGACGTTGTGATCTAGACTCAGGGACGCTGTAATTAGGCTAATCTATTACCAGACGGTGCCTGTCAGAGAGCTTTATGGCAAAGGACAGACTTGTCAGACACTTTATTTATTAAAAATGGCCGCGGAGTTTTTTTTTTTTTTCTTAAAGAGATGGTCACCAAAAAGTACTCATAAACTGACTTGAGCTCTGGAAAGTACTAGAACCCATAGGAACTAGTGCTGTCCCTTGACCTCTAAGGTGTTACAAGTGACAGTTTCAAAAGTATTAATATAAAGTATTAATATGCATTGAACATTTCCACATCTTGTAACATTCTAATACAGGGGTGGCGAACTCCAGGCCTGGAGAGCAACAGCCCTGCAACTTTTAGATGCGTTTCTACTTCAACACACCTGAGTCATATAATGAGGTCATTGGCAGAACTCTGGAGAACTTGACGGCACTTAGGAGGTGATTCAGCTACTTGATTCAGCTGTTTTGGACCAGGGAGACAACTAAGAGTTGCAGGGCTGCGGCTCTCCAGGCCTGGAGTTCGCCACCCCTGTTCTAATACCTATACTAATGGTATTTTAATCCCTCAATATGCTTTAGTCTAAACTATTCCATTGTAACTTTGGTGTGTGTTTAGCGACACTGTCTCGCTGAAAGGTAACCTCTCATCTAAGGTCTTTTACAGCCTTTAAAGTATCTTCTTCCAGGACTGCCCTTCATTTAGCTCCATCCATCTCTCCATTATATCTGACTGCTTTTGTGTCCTTGCTGAAGAAAAGTCTTTCCATAACATGCTGCAACCACCGCCATGGTTCCAAAGGCCGGATAGTGTACCTAGGGTGATGGGCACCCTTTCCTTCTTCTAGCAAACTAGAGCAAGGACTGCTTATGGCTTTTGGTGAACCATGACTTTCTTTTTATCACTGCTATAAAGGCTTGATTTGTACAGTGGTAAAGTTGGTCGCACTGTTGACTGGGTTTGAATCGCGGTTCAGGGTCTTTCTGCATGGAGTTTGCATGTTCTTCCTGTGCATGCGTGGGTTCTCTCCGGGTACTCCAGCTTCCTCCCACCGTCCAAAACAATGACTGTGAGGTTGATTGGTCTGTCAAAATTTCCCTTAGGTCTGAATGTGTGTGTGTGTTTGTGTATACATGATTGTTTGTCTTGTCTGTCTCTGTTGCCCTGCGATAGACTGGCGACCTGTCCCAGGCGAACCCCGCCTCTCGTCTGTTGACTGCTGGAGATGGGTACCAGTACCCGTTGCGACACCACTAGGGATAAGCGTGTAAGTTAATGGATGGACGGATAATTCATACTTGTCCTATCAACAAGTATTAAGAATATAGATTTTAAAAGCTGCCAAACTGTTTCAGACAATCTTTATAAAGTTGATTACCATTCATGTTTCTGGATCTTCATTCAAAACCAAACATTCTCCCTCTGCTTGACATTAAATCAGGCTTTTCCTATTTTATGAGTTAAGACTGCAAAAGTGACCAAATAATAATAGTTTATTTGCTTACATTTTGAAGTTTGCATACATTTCATGAAAATGTGATGGTATTGCAAATTATTTGAATCAGGTTTACAGGTTTTCAGCTCTACTCATAACTTTTCTTTGTGATGCTCCTTACAAACTTTGAGCTTCATTATTAATTTGTAAGACTCATTTGTGGCCAAACTTCATATCCTGGCTGGTGTCTTCAGATATTTCAATATTTGCAAATAATGATTCCTACTGATGGGACCTATTGAAGTGCAGCAGTCCCTTCTGCAACATAGCATCAACACATGATGCTGCCACCGCCGTACCTCGCAGTTAAGTTTGTGCTCTCAGGTTTGAGAGCATTTCCCGTTTTCCTCCAAATGAAATATTGTCCATTACACTTCAGTTCCAGTTTCACTAGACCACAGGGCATTTCTCAAACATGTGTTTAGCCCCAAGTGAATTATTAAACTACAGTTTGCCCTTTATGTTGCTTTGTCCAGTAATGGCTTCTACCGCCCTGAGTGATGTTTCAGCTCATGTCAGAACAACTTTCACTGTAGATAATTGCACTCTAGTGTCAGACCGTCAATTCGCAAGGTCCTTTGCTTTAGTTCTGGGTTTGGTAAGCAGATTTCACATAACAGACAGGATATGGCAATTTAAATAGATAAATTCAACTCCTTCTGGCATTTGCGGTTTGCACGCAAGTATAGACTTATGGAGGACCTGAATTGTCTTCCTGATATCTTACCTGATTTCTTTTCATTTTTCAAGGTTATCACGCAAGGACGTTGTGTGCTTGAGGTCTTGCCTTAGAATATATCAAAAAGTGTGCCTTCATTTAACTCGAATGTCAATATAGGAGCTTACAAAGTAATGCCATCATCATCTGGACTTTCCTAGATCACTTAAAAGTAATATTTCTGTAAAAAGAAAAGTTAATTTTGAAGAAAGTAATAAAAGATTATCTCATTATTTTTGACAGTTGGCAAATGAAACAAAAAATCAGTCTGACTTATATAAAACTTTGAGGGGAATAAAAACGATTATCTGTCTCTTTATACAGTAAATGTAAATATCTGGTTTCAACTGTACATCAGACTCCCAAAGCGCAGACTTTAGTCCGGTTTCTGTCACCAGAAGGGAGGAGAAACAAGCCGTCACGGCATCCCCTCTCCCGTCCACAGGGCAGGGTCCTGCGCTGTCGGCGGGGAGGCGAGAGAAAGTTATGCCTCCTTACTGTGACTTTGAACTTTTCAGATGAGGCATAAATATTGAAATATTGAAATGAAAGATGCAAAGGGGGCAGGAGGGGAAGTCGGAGGGGGGGGCTGGGGGAACGGAGAGAGGGAGGATAAAGGGAGAGCGGGGCTGAAGTTGTGGGGTGGGGTGGTTGGATACGAGACAGGAAGCCCACTGAGAGAAAAGACAAGGCCCTCACCCCTCTGCCAGGCTGCGTTCTCACAGGCCGACAGTTATGGATAGGAAACATTACTGCTGCTGGTAATTAAAGCAAAAACTAATACTGTCTCTTGGATGAGAGAGTTTCATAGTGAGCATCCATTTGTCACTGCTGCATGTTCGCCAAGGCCAGATTAAATCACACACATATTTAGCTCTGCTGTGCACATAACATCTATCTATCCATCTCTCCATCTATCTTTCTATCCGTCCATCTATCATGTTATTCCTGTTGATTGTGTTGGTTCCCTTTTTCATCTTCTAGTCCAGGGGTTTGTAAAACTTTAGAACAGAGGCCTGAGAACATTGAAATGCATTTTCAGCTTGTAAGAATTTCTTCTAGGAATCTCTTAATCTCATGAAGAGTACATGTTGAGGCAGGTGGCGGCTGATATTTTTGATCTGAAGTCAGTTCTTCCAATCTAAGCCCAAACGCCAGCTCAGGATCCACAGATAACTCTTGGTGTTTGGGAGAAGGAGCTGCACAGAGAGCCGCTGAAACACTAGCCATTGACTTTTATGACGTTCGAAGCAAAGCGCTGAGTTTAGGAAGCAAGGGGACAGCTTTTTTTCCTGTAACTTTTATCTGTACATAAATAATTGAGCCCATGACCAAATATGTCACAAGCAATAACGTAATAATTCACTTTCGCAAACTTCGTGAAAATATTGTCAGCAGAAGTGAGATATGAGTTTACTGGAGACTGAAACTATATCTGTAGAGTCAGGTGTATCTTCAAAGTTATGATCGTTGCAGATGACGACCCATCAGGACAATACGGTAGCTTTTAAAGGGAAATATTAAAGGGAAAGTTCTGAGGTTTCTTGATTGTCGTTCTATTAACACAAGGTTTGTGTCAATTGATTAAAACATTTTTAAATCAGATTAATCACACTCTGGTTCTCTGATTAATCACTTTACCTAACTTTGTAAGCTTGAAATATAAATATGCACACAGTTTTTTTTATCTTGCATTAATGGTTCCCTGGGCAAGAGCCTCATTCTGCCGCACTCTGACCAATTAAAAACCAGACAATTATCTCATTTTTTTTTTTTTTTGTAGCAAAAAGCAGGTAATGTGGTCTCCTAGTATTCACCAGCAAATAAGGGAACCTACTCCACTGCAAGCAGTAGCAAACTACTTGTGGTTGTGGTCCCTAACCTCTCCAATAACGTGGGTCCACTGTACTAACTTTTTTTATTAAACAAACTTACTTCAATGTGACATCTTTCTACAATAAAAAAAAACCCAGTTATTAATTAATTGTAATAATGGTCATATTTGGCATTATTTTATCGTATTTTGAAGCCAGGTCTTCCAAACATACACATGGTGTTTATTTTCCTACTTATGATCATCTGGGACTCTATCAGCAGACACCTTTTCCACAAAAACAATCTAAAAAAAATAATAATACTGAACAGCAACATCAGTCCAAAACTACAGGGGAAATTCAGCATTCATAAATCCATGTAGGTCAAATTCTACTAAAGAGTCCTCAGTGAGGCAGTTAGTGACTGACTGGAGTGACTGACTGCAGAGTGGCAGTGAAAAGGCCACCAGCTTGGGGGGGAGGCTGGGGCGAGTGAAGAAGAAGAAGAACGAGGGGGGAGGAGGGGAATGCCATGTCACCCGACGTAGGGGATCGGTGACACTGAGCGTGTCACAGGGTGATGGTTGCACTCTGCTAGGACCAGCAGCCCCTCCAGCGCTGTCAGAGGAACCAGCAGCTCCAGATACTGACACTAGCAGCCACACTGACAGGCCAAACATGACTCGTCTCCGCTCCCGCCACAGACGAGGCCTGACGGCGTGCAGAGACACCATGAAAAGGAGGGATGGAGGGATTAAACGTGGGAGGAAAGAGCACGGAGATGCAGGATGCGACTCTGTCAGACCGACGAGAAAATGGCTAAGTGAGAAAATGGTCAAGTTTCTGCAGATGGTTCCGTATTTTATAGAATTCATTCCTTCATTTGCAAAAAAAATAAAAATAAAAAAAATAAAAAGTGAAGTGCTGACATCAAAGCTGGAGTTTTATTGCCAACACGCTACACCGATCCACTCCTACAGCCTCTTAAACAAAGAAAATGTATATTTCTCCTGCTTAAAATCAATGACATCGCATGAAAGACGGCTATAGATTTGCTTTCTTCAGATTATCTCGGAACATTTATTGACTCAAGCTCTCGGTTGGCCTCCTGATGTTTTCCACCCAAAATAAGAGACCGGCATTTTGAGCTGGTTGGATCCAGAAAACAAACAACACAGAGGAAGGTAGGAGAGAGAGACAGAGGGGAACGGGGGGGTTGGAGGAGTAAAGGAGGGAGGATGACAATGATGAGATAGAGATGGAAATATGGTGATTTGAGGAGGAAAAAAAAAAACATGAAGAGGGGGGTTGGAGGGAGGTAATGCCAAAAGGGGAAGAGGGCAGAAAAAAATGTAGAGAGGAGATGCAGAGGAGTTGGACAGAAAGAGAGAGAGATAGGGCGAGAGTGAGGCAGCAGCGAGACTGATCGCTGTTGATCTTCACGATAAGCGCTCCCGACAACTTGTGACCAAAGTGGCGCTTCGACACTAATCGGCCGTGAAGGCTGACCTGCAGCGAGGCAGCGCAGTTCAGATCGCATAGGGCCCGCGCTGCGCCTCAGACGAGATGGGCCCGGACAGGAGACATCCAGGCTTCAAAACTCCCTGAGAAATTGCGACATGGCTTCAGTGCACTGTGAGAAGAACATAAGAGGAGGAGGGGGAAAAAAAGAAAAAGAAAAGGAAAAAAAAAAGGCAGTGATACTCGTTGCTCTTGGCAGTCGGAGCAGCAGACTTATCTGGCTTGAGATGAAAAGAGAAGGACACTGGCAAGGGAGTAGAGTGAGGGAGTGAAGGGAAGGGAAGTGTCTAGAGGAAGGGGAGAAGGATAAAATGTGAGTAGAGTAAATAAATAAATAAATAAAAAATACAGAGATCAATTTTATTGACAATTATCTGAGCTGGAGGACAACCTTGAACCATGAATGTCTAACCTCTGCAAGACACGAAGAAAGTGCATATAGACTGTTCCAACAGGCTGGCGCGCTCTCCTGAGCAAAAAGTAAACAGGTTAAATATGTTAGGAATGAAGTGAAGAGGAAGTAAACACGTGTAGCAAACTGTGAGCGCCTCCCTGGAGTATTCCACAAAGCGCGTTTTATTCAGAATGTCCCACCTCAGAGGAACAGCGCAGAGAAAGTGTAGAAAGTGTTTTGAGAACAATTAGTCACTTAGTACATGGAATCAGAACAGTACTTCTTTGGAAAAAGTATGCTGCGTTTTTTGGGGGGTTTCTTTAAACAAAGAAGTACAATTATACCATCTGCTGCTAAAGTGATGAGTTGATTGACTTGATTTGAACACACGAACTTACATTTTCCAGTTATAATTTAGTAGTTTTTCGGGAAACATTCTTATGCACACAGTAATATTTTTCTAAAACATTAGCAAAAAAACTCCAAAAAAATAAGCAGGGGCAGCGTTACCGTCTTATATAAAAATTGACAAAGTTGAACTTGAAAACTCAGAATATCGTTTAGAAAAACGTACATGCAAGGATTTCAATACAATTTTATTTAATCTTTTTTTTTTTCTGAGTCAAAGTCAGTTAATTTTATATATTCATTGCTAACCCTCATTGAGGGCATTTTCACGCTTTAAAAAACGTGTTCTCCCCCTCACCTGTGGTGGCACTGCACCACAAACTACTGATTGAAGCTACATGAAAACCTCTGAAGAAGACACTGACAGCAACTTCCTTTTTCACGAACTGTAAACAAGAATGGAGTGGTGTCAGATTTCAGCTGTTGTAGGATTTTGCTTCTGTCTTTCTTTGGTAAAAGTCAATGAGACATTTCTCCCTCTAGCGCTGCACTCGTGTGTTTGTTTTGGTTGCATTCACCCAGAGTGCTATAAACCACTTCCCGATTCTGGAGCGGTCTCCGGTTCGCTTGCATTCACACATGCGGAGTCCACTTTAATGGAACCGAGAGGCGGACCAGAGTTTGCTTCTTTTGGTCCCGCATTAGGGTTTGATTGAACATTCCCACCTCCCCAAACAAACTGGACTTTCTAGAAAAACAAACTAGAGTTTGATTAAAGGGGACTAAACAGGGTTGGTGGGATATGCACCCTAAAGTTACAGCTGAACATTGAAGGAAAAGAGCAGGTTTACTCATAACAAAATCAGCATATAAAAACAAAACACTGTTGGAGCTGCTGTTTTGATTACTCCACATTTTGCTGCTATTATAATGCTACAGCTACAGATTTAACACTAAGTATGTTGCAGCTTGCATTTAGCTACAACAATCTTTTCTTCTGCTAGTTCTAAAATGTTACCGCTGCAGCTGTCACTGGTAATAAAAGTACAGCGATAAAAATGTCTGTAACTACTTTTTCAATCGAATAAATCCACTTATAGATTTTCCTCTGCGAACACACAGCCAGTAGTTTGCACATCCTGCTGTGCAGGACGACCTGAGCAGCTACGGATCAGGACGAGCCCAGTCGAGCTGTCACTCAGCAGTTTAAATTACCAGCGATCGCCAGAGTCCATTCCACACTTCTGTGGACACCCCCGGCCCTCGTTCTCAGATAAATACTTTCACATTCCCTCCGAGTGGGATGTACGTCAGTTGCCAGGGTGTTTGCCACCGTCACCTTCCTGAGGAGGAAACGTGAAAGCTGAGATTTAATAAGTCACGAACAAGCCGGTTTATTTTTTTTATATGTAGTATTATTATTCTTTTTTCCAGTCCTTAATGACGACTGACTTCCAACTGAAGCAGCTCGGGTAAAAAGTATGTAAAACAATGACATCCAATCACATCTGACGCCATAAATCATCAGTGACTGCCTCTCTTTAGGACAATTTGCTGCAAGTAAACACAGATTACATGAAAAGTGGAGGTGGTGGAGACAGAGTCTATCCAGATATGACTATATAGAGTCTGGAGAGGACGGTGCACTTCTTCCCACATTTTATTTCATATATGCTATAGTATGTGCTGCTGAGGTGTTTGTTTGGGCAGCCATATTAAGAAGAAGGACATATTATAGAGCAGCAGCAAAACAAAACCCAGCTCCACCAGCCTCTCCCTGGCTGATAATATGCCAATAGATTT
The DNA here is from genome assembly GCA_903066815.1 of Brachyrhaphis roseni. Lineage (NCBI taxonomy): Eukaryota > Metazoa > Chordata > Actinopteri > Cyprinodontiformes > Poeciliidae > Brachyrhaphis > Brachyrhaphis roseni. The sequence goes on from CAEFZY010011786.1 coordinate 26,212, forward strand.
GATAATGGTAGCAAAGTTGAATCGTACCACCAGTATACAAGCAAGGTTGTCAGTTTGAGTTTTCTTCATTTTTTCTGTTTTTCAAAAGCACACACACACATATACACAGCTAGTTAAATCAGAGACAGAAGCTGGGAATCTAGAAATATTCCCTTATTGATCTGTTGTGGAAAGATGCTATCTCTTTACATGAGGAGCAGACCACTGGAGCCAGAACACACACACCCACATGCACACACACACACCATTACTACGAACACATGGCATGAAGAGTGTACACCATCATCCATGGAAAAACACAAATATGCAGTCTCAAACCAAACCAACACTCCAGTCCACACAAATACACAATTTAAGACTCATGTCTTCAAAAATAATGCTAACAAAGTAAAAAAAAATAATAAATAAAATAAATAATAAAAAGGAGCTTCATTATACAAATACTATTCTGAGCAACTATAAACACCCTCCACAAAAATGTTTCCTTGTCCATTGATAAAGTTAATTGCTCGTTAAAGTTTGCAGAAGCAGCAGGGACCTTTCATGTTCTGTCTCCAGCGAAAAAGTTTGTGAAGACGTAAAAAAATAAAGAGAGAAAATGGCTTTTAAAAGCGAGCGGCTGCCCTCTCTTCACATAACACTTGTACGCATCTTAAATTCCTCACCACAACAAATTGCTTACATTTATTTTGTGTTGCTGAAGAATTTGTTCCCTCAGAAAGGACAGAAATAGAGAAGTGAGCCTCTCTTTTTTACATTATTTATTTGCTTTTTCCAACAGCACAGCAACACGCAGTTCACGGGAGACACGCGAGCACGGTGTGTGTGCGCGCGCGCACCATTAGCTCTGACTGCTCCAGCCTTTACAGTATGCCGCAAATAGGGACCATCACTTTTCATTACTTAGCGCTTCCTGCGGAGCTTCGCTCTATCATTGCCACGGCATGCTAATGTACAGCAGGCTACTGTCATGTAAATTAAACCGTTTGTTTTGTTTGCCTCCCCTCCTTCGGCTGATTGTCAGAGCGACTTGCCAGGAGCAGCAGGTGTGTTTGTTTGTTTGTGTAGGAGGGAATCAGTAGCGCCTGGTTCTGCTGTTTGTGCTGCCTTTTTTTTTTTTTTCTTTTTTTTAACCGCACGCGGGGATCCGGCTGGACGGCAACAAGTGAGCACACGCGCGCGCGCGCGCCAGGCTGTGGGGGGGAAGTGACACACATACGCACACACCCCGCACGCGCAGAGCTCCCAGTAAACCAGATGTGCTCCTGACCCCCCGAGCTCAGCCACTGAAATGCAAAGTCGGATGCCTGTTTGGTGCCTCTCCCTCCGCCGCCGCCACTCCTCCCGTGCAGATACAACCAACTGTCACAAACAATGGGAGAATATGCATAACGTGGGATTGGGTTCGCTACAACATGCTCACAATGTAAATCACATTTCAGAGGTTTCCGAGAGACAAGCCAGTCAGCCCACCAAGTCAGCCGCCCAGCGAGTCAGCCGGTCTGCGCTCCACTCTACTGTTTCTCTGCTTCCACTCGGTAATTGACAGTGCAGAGACGAAGAAGAAGAAGAAAAAAAAAAAATAACAGCAAGTGACCCTGTTTACAGCAGAACCTTAAAATATGGAAACAACTCAAGCTGCTCATTTGTAGCCACAGTAAAATATCAAATGGCATTAAAAAGAAATAAGCGATGGTGAGATGACAGTGATTCCCGTCTCTAATTAGTGTTTTTAGAGTGTGTGTGTGTTTTTTTTCCTAGTGTGCATGTGTTAAGTAGACAAACAACTCCTTAGCATCTGTAGGAAGTCTCAAGAAGCTGGTCTAGTCTTTTTTTTTTTACATATACAAGGAGTAATTTGAACATTAGAGGAGTTTTTATTGTTTTTATTTGGTTGTATAGGAGAATAACAGTTGTCATGTCATGGGTGGATGGTCTGACGGCTGGGTCGAAATATTCAGATCTTGCACTGTGTACACATAAAAAAGTCGCTTTTTAATCTCATAAAAGTGTCTTACCTTAAAGAAAACTTGTGCATTTAGAGGAAAAGGAGAAAGTTGATGTGAAATCCTATGTAGATTTCACATCAACTGTGAAGTAATACTAATTGGTGTGTTTTTATTTATTCTTAAATTTATATTTGAAAGAGTTGAGATCAGCTTATTGGTTGGGCATCTTAAATACTAGATTTTTAATGTAGATTTGCTTATTTTTAAGAGCAGCTGTCTGGCTTTCTCATTTGCTGCTTTCGTAAAGCAGCCGCAATGCTGGCCGGTGTTTGACAGCCGAGGCCGCAGTACAAATCCTAGGTCATACAAAAAGATGAGTAAAGAAGATAAAACGTTAGATAAAGCAGCATTTTTGAAACGGGGCACCGTGGAACATACTGCTTCAATTAAAGTGACAAAAAAAACGACCAAAAGACAGAAACTCTGTCTTCCATTCCTTCTTCGTGTAACTCTCGCACACCGACACACATGAACACACGGCAGCCTCGGCCTCTGCCAGCTACGTCCACCAACAACAGGCCCCGTCTGTCAGACAGCATTATTCGTCATGCGTTATTCGGCTCTCTTTGGTGCACAACAAAACAAAATAACGCCATGGCAACGTCTGCGCTGCGCCGTGGCAGATCTGAAGTATCGCAAACGTGGCCAAAGTTAAAGTAAATTAGCCCTGCGTGATGAGTCCGCCATGTCCATCACTGCGAATCACTCAGCTCTCCTTTTAAAGCGAACCAGATGCCATCGGAGCAGGCTCTGTAAAAAAGGAAAGAGGACGCATGGTACGGCGATAATGAGAGAAGAAGAAATAAGGAGCTGTTTATATGAGCTGATTTTTCAAGGTGACGTAATGAGAACTCTAAACTCTGAAGCTAATTTGAGATGAGGAACCAAAGAGCATGTAATGCTAAATCGTTAGCAGAAAAACGCCTTTTACACCTGCCTGTCAGATATTTATTCATACAAAAAGATGCAGCTGTTACACTGAAGGTAATTTAAGTTCCTCCTAAGTAACTCGCTCAGGAGAGGAAATAAAGGAGTGAGAAAGTTTCATCCAAAACACACCTGCAATTTGATACATTGGGCAGTGGACTGAACAGACGCCACGTTGTTTTGAACCTGCAGAACATTGATAGTCAAGAAATGCTAAGATAAACTAAACCGATCTAAGCTTAACTAAGCTAAGCTAGGCTAACAGTAAGCCTAGCAATATTGTTATTATCACAACAAATAAACAACAAAATTTAAAGTGCGGTTTGGTTCAGTTTCAGAATAGATACAGATAATATAAAATAAAGTACAAAAAGCAAAAATTAGGACAAAAGCACAAAAAACAGAGTGAAGAACAAAAAAATAAAATAAAAAATAACTGAGCACTTGGTCCCATGACATAGGTGCAGAAGTCCATAACTTAACCAAAAGCGTTTTGCTTCTGCCTTCATGACTGATGCTTAAATGCACACAGGAGCAGTTCAGGTGCAGATCATGCTTTAAAAGTGGATTTTAAGGATTGCACATTTACTTTGTACATTTAATTTTTAACATACGGGTTTTTGGACAAATTGTGGATTTGGGGATTTTTCTACCTTTTGTGACCAGAGTGAACACACTGTGATCAAACTGGGATCACAATGGAATTTTCATGAGCCTAGTAATTAAAATTTCCTGACTTGTTCATATGTTTGCATAATTGCAATTACATAAATATAAGAGTTCAAGTTGATGACAAAATAAGGAATAGAGTAGCCAATAACCAATTCTTCCTCAAGCTAAAAACGTGAAGGATTTGATCTAGAAGTTTCCACTGAACACAAGCACCTTCCGTCTCTGTGCGTGCTAATGTCTGACTGGGTCTCCCTCACCATGGCCATAACTCCAAAACTTCTTGTTTGGTTTTATGTTCAATTAAAGACCACCAAGGTAAGAGCTTTAGCAACGTCTGAACCACTAAGAAGCTGCATCACGTTGGGTCAAGAAAACCAGCTGGACAAACAACTGAAGCGGCTCAGCTCGCGGTGCGCTACCCAATACGTAAAGTCAAATGAATATGCAAAAACGACGGGCTCAGCGTGACGAAACAGAAAAAAAGAAGTTTAGTTTGCATGATGGCTAGCAGCCTGTAACAACTACATTTTGTTGTGTGTGTGTGTGTGTGTGTTCACCTTTGGGTAAATCGTCAAGGGAGCGATTGAGTTTAAAAGTTCATGCTGAAATTGGCGTGAGCGGGTCGGTCAAGGATCCCCACTCTCTTCTGGCGTGGAAGTGTGGGAGAAAACAAAGCAGTGTGAGTGTGTGTCCAATCATCACTCTCCCACACACACGCACACACTCTGGGAGACAAGGAAACCTGCAAAATTCCTCACACACAATCACAATCACACACATTCAAGCAGCACACCACAGGGCTCTTTGGCCTCCTCCATCTTTCTTATTCTAATCTCAGTCTAATCTTTTCTTATTCTTACCTCCCCAAACCGACTCATATTTCACCTCCCATATCTTTACATTTTCTATTATCCACCACTGAAAAATATGACCGAAGCAGGAGGTGTTTTGAAATAAAATATGAATCATCTCAGATAAAGATACAGTGTTTATTTATTTATTATACAGGCTTTTTTTAAAAATTATTTTTCAATCCCCAGTTAACCATCTTTGCTCCGTGTTTGCTGCCTATATCCACTTTCTTCTTCTTTCTCCGTGAGATATAGAAGTTGTCCTTCCAACAATCTGGTGATTTTTTCCGTCAGTACTGCATTTAATTTTTTTCAATTTACACAGACACAAAAAAAAAAAAACAGCCAACAAAAAACATAAAACCTTTCCTCGTGAAATAAGAAGTAAGAAAAAAAAAAAAAAGACCAGCTGACCAGCTAGGGGTGTCTGATCAGATTGGGAAACCCAGAATGCAATGCAGTTCACACAAACCTACAAGACCCACACAAACACCAGTCTCCTTATATCTACAACTCTGCCAGATATATATAATAGAGAGAGAAATAGAAAATATGAAGCCTTCAGCAACAGCGCAGCCCCCGTTACATATGAGGGGAGATCCCATCGGCCCGGCTCTGTATTTAGTATTTCTCGTGAGTAATCTTTTGTCATTTTATCACAAGAAATGAAATAATGGGGCAATCCTCTAATGAAAAATGAGGCGGTCGCAGCGGCACAGGAGAGACCCAGAGACAAAAAGAAGCAAAGAGAGAGAAAAAAGAAAAAGCAGGAAGAAGTTGGGAATTTCAGGCTTTCGAAGAAAAGCAGCTGAAAAAAAATAATGTGTACATTAAATACAAAGAGCATCTCAAGAGTGACAATAGAAAATATCAAAAATCTATCTGTTTTATGTTTTCGGTCACTGTGCCTTGAATTTACGACAGAGTATTAGGGCCATACAAAGAAACATAAAAAAAGTTTAAAAAAAAAAATAAGAAAGTAAAGTCTAAATAATGTTACAAGAATAAAGTCATAATATTAGAGGAATAAAGTTGTTCTCGCAATACTACAACTTTATTCTTGTATTATTACATCTTTATTCTCATAATTTCCTTTATTTTCTTTGTCAAAAGAGCTGTAGGTGAAGGTAAGGCAGTAGAATCCAGCTCCCATAACACATGAATCATTAAGTACTTGTTAATAAGAAAGAACTCCTGCTTGAAGCCTCTGGACTCTGGTAGTTGTCTGGTTGCTTCAGATCTCGATGTGTTACATTGTACATCAAAGACTTGTCAACCATTATCACTGGCTTCCCTTCCTGTTCTTAAAAAGAGTCAGTCAATCAGCTGTCATGTCTAGGAAGATCAAATACAATAAACTAAAAAGAAGCTGTGAAATCCTTCTCCAGTTTGTTTAATGCGCAGGGGTTAAACTAATGGCACCTCCAACCATGAAGTTGCCACAGGACAGCAGTCTCAGTTGCCTCCACAGCTGCGTGCGCACAGACTTGGAAGATGTCGCCCTTCCTGACAAAACACTCCCTGGATTATTCCCGGGAAGGGAAGGAGGGAGGTTTGAGCCAGGAACCTCCGGGTCAGCGGCCAACTTGCTCTACCACCAGAGCCACTGCCAACCCCTCCTATAGCGGCTGCTATATTCATAAAAACTTATAAGCTGTCTTTTTTTCAGAAGCTTGTGTAACATTTAAGTTTTAATCAGCCGGAATCAGAAATTGCTTTTTGGGTCATAAAAGTTGCTGATCCCTGATCTAAACCAATCAGAAGTGTCCGCTGGGGAACTGCTCAGGTGGGAAAAAAGAAAAATAATAACTGTCAATGGGACTACTAATGTATTTCCTTTTCATTTTCCAAATGTAATTTTTTTGGCCAACATGCCAAAGCTGCTGCACCCTGAAAAGTGGTGGTGACAGCGTTATGGTTTGGAGAAGTTTTTCTAAAATCAAATGTTCCTTTTGTTAGCCCGATTTTCAGTCCCAGGCAAACTACAAAACATATGTTGTCCAACTCGTACCAAACCACACCCTGTGGTTGAGAAGTTTTGGTTTAGAGCAAAAGCTTATTTTTTATGGCAACTGAATATGTATACTTCATATTTAGTCAGACTGATTTGTAACCTATTATAAAAACGGAGATGGGAGAAAAATGATCAGTCTCTAGATGTGCAAAGCTGGTAGAAACATTCCGCAAGCATACGTCAAGGAAACGGCGGCCATAGAAAAAACACTGATATATGCATGCCACACTTTTCAGATCTGTGTGCTACCACCTCACAGTTACGCACTATGTGTTGGTCTACCTTCATATGTGTAATCTCAATAAAGCTGCATTTGGATTTGTGGCTTTAACGTGACAAAATGCGGAAAGCTTTTTTAAGGCGCTGTTAAAACTCCTGCAAAGCAACAACAACAACAAAAATAGAAAACAATTAAAAATCTGACATTTCTCCTTTGAAAGCCAGCAGATTTCAAGCCTAATTTAGATGAAGATATTTCTCCTCTCGCAGAGCGGCGGCAGAGAAGAGCTCGCTTCCTCTTACACAATCAGGAGTCTTTCATCTCCTGTAGCTGCATACAGTACACGTCTGCATGCATGCAGCTGTTGTTAAAGGTCTGTGTGACAGACAGTCTCTCCCTGCATGCATATGTGTTTAATTAAAGGCAGAGTTTTGGCATCCCAGGCCACCGCTGCAACCCTCACACACACACACACACACACACACACACACCCACACACGAAGGGATTGAATAAGCAACACAGGGAGAGACTGGCCCTAATGTGCATAATTAACTTAACCCTCATCACTTGACTTTAAAAGGGCTGTTTTGAGGACAGAGCCAGGCAAATGGAAGCTGGGAGAGCGGTCCTTTATGTCGGAAATAGTCATTACGGCATTTTGGAGCGTTTTCAAGCTTCATCTGATTTTTGTTTTCTGGTTTCGGAGGACGGTTTTCGCAAAGTACTGTGGGACGAGACCAGCTAGAAATTTTAAACCGCTAAGTGAAAAAAAAATAAAAAAGACAAAGAAAGTCATCCAACAGGGATGAATGTAGAAGTATCTTTTGTATAGGCACAGGTCAGATAAGGTAAATGGAGATAAACTTTGAAGTGACTTAGGGCAAGCCTTCTGTAAAAAACGTTTCAACATCATTTAAAACTACTCAAAGAGTTGTGATTGCACCTTTTTTCATTCTTACATATTCTTAATACTTTTGTAAATGTTTTCTTCTTCATAATACTATTTCATAAACTTACGATCAACTGATAAAGGATTGTATTGTTGAAATTTATGATATTTTTTCCATCCTATTTGGATGGAGGCTTTATATAAGCCTGTTTGGGTTTTGCCTCTTCCTGCAGTTATTTTTTTCTTAACATCTAAACTGAATTGAACTATTAAGAAGCTACGGTTTCTGTACTGCTGCTGCTCACTGCTCTTCAGCTGGCTGAAAGAAGGCTGCCACACTTTTCCTTTGTTTACAAATTCTAAAATATTTCTCGCCAAACTAAGCTAGCATCACGCATTTTTGTTATTAAAATAATGCTGCTTTGAAATAGTCTGTATAAAATTCAAAACATCAACAAATGAAAATCGATAAACAGTATTATCCATGACATGAAATGTTATACAAACAAATTGGAGTCACTGTTGCAATATTCAAGTGTGCAACATTGCAATCGTAAAGGAACACTTGGATTCAGCGAGTAAAGCAGAAAATCTGCTTTAAACGCATTCGGCCAATGAGACGAGGTTCTGCTGTCCTTTAGGCCTGATACTGATACGGATCTCAACGCTGAGATTTATTATCATAAAGACAGTCACAAAGTCGGCCTTCTATCATCTGTAAAACCTCTCTAGGATTAAAGGATTAATGTCTCAGCAAGATCTAGAGAAACTCATCCATGCATTTATCTTTAGTCGCATTGATTATTGCAACAGCGTCTTGACATGTCTGTCCAACAAATCAATCAAACAGCTGCAGCTGATCCAGATGCTGCTGCTCGCGTTCTGACTAAAACCAGGAAGATAGAGCACATAACACCAGTCTTAAAGTCCCTACACTGGCTCCCTGTAGCTCAAAGAATAGACTTTGAAATACTGTTGTTAGTTTACAAATCACTGAATTGCTTAGCACCACAATACATTAAAGATCTGCTGTTATTGTATCAACCTTTCAGACCCCTCTGGTCTTCTGGTTCTGGTCTGGTCTGCATCCCCAGAACCAAAACCAAACAAGGAGAAGCAGCATTCAGCATCTATGCACCACAAATCTGGAATAAACTTCCAGAAAACTGTAAAACAACTGAAACACTGACTTCCTTTAAATCTTGACTAAAAACCCACCTGTTTAGAGTTAGATTTGAAATGTAATCAATTACAAATTTAATGATGGAACTTGACTTAATGTTATGTTTTGATTGTTGATCTTATGCTGCATGACTTTGTGTTTTTGTGTTTGTTATGATGTAAAGCAGAAACAGGCTCGACTGCACATTAGTGCACAAAGATGTGAAATACACTTCTAGAGTTTTGACTCTGCAAAAATTTACATTGTACCAAATTGGTTAAATGACATGTCCTACAGATATTAATAATCAAAAATACATAAAGTATGCTGTCATAATTTAACAGACTGAACTGTATTTGACTGATTGACTTTCTTTTTATAAGTAAAATCAATTAGATTAGGGCTCCAACTCACTATTATTTTGGTTATCGATAATTTTAATAATTGATTTATGAGGCGACGAAATTGGAAGATTTTTCCCACTTAACCCTTTTTTTTATACAGTACTGGAATTACATTAAAAGATGCAAACTAACAATTCAATTCCCTTTTTTAGAAAAGAAAATAATAATTTTCCGACCTAAAATAAAACAGCAGCATTCTTTTAGTGAATACTTGATAATTTGCAGCAAAGAATGCAGCTAAAAATAAAAAACTTTTAACATCAGCATGTGAAAAGCTGAGTCTTTCTGCTTGACAAAACATCAATACAATCGATGATCTGATTATTGACTGTTGACTGCTTTTTTTGTTTAATTAGTTACTAACTGTAAATTAAAAATGTTATCTTACAGAATTTGAACCAGGTGAAGTTAAAACTAACACTTAAGGAGTTCTGGGTAGAACATGTTTAAAGATAAAGTTTTTTTTTTTCTTAAAATAAAAAATGTACATATGTTTATACAGTTTTGACTTAATTACTGCTCTGAGTGTGTTGGTCTTTCAGCAAATGGCCTTTTTTTGAGTTTGTATCCTCCTATTAATTAACCCTTGACTGAATTAATTAACGAATCATCACAATTAATCCGTTTAATCGCTTCAGCCCTACATTTGATCATATGTGACACATATTGTTATTTTTATGACATTGTGAGAGTCTCACCCCAGCCTGTGCCTCGTCTCGTACGTTTGACTTTTTAAAACAGAGTTTGTCCCTGTATGTAAAACTCAAAGCAAATCGGCCAAATGAACCTGTCATAAATCCAGCTGAACGGGACTTGAGAGCCAGGAGGAGGACGGGAAAAGCTGGCCAAGAAAACCTCTCAGCCTGCGGCTTGGTTCTCTTCCCCCCTCTTCCTCCTCCTCCTCCACCTCAACCTGCTGTGCCAGTACTGACTGCTACCAGCCACACACTTCACCTCCCATCAGGGTCAAGGTGGCACCAAAAGGTCAGTGCGGCGACAGCTGATTGGCCGGGACGAGCACAGCCAGCGAGCAGTGGCCAATGGGCATCCTGACACGCCTGATGTGACACGCGACGCTTGAAGCATCCTCCGTGCAACAACGGCTGAAAATTGAGAGAAAAAATAAAATAACTACATGGGAAGCAGACTGCAGGATGGAAACTTTATCAAGTGGCTTAAAATATTCAAAACTTAAAAAAAATAAAAAATTTGAAATCAGCTGGCAGAGCTCCGGTGAGAACTGAATTAAGCCTCACATCTGCAACTGCTGGACCGATTCCTGAGGTCGCCTGCAGCCCAGCGGCATTGATTCCAACTAATGAAGTATCAAGCAGACCACGCACAGAAAACTAAAGCTATAAATACTGAAGTGGCCGCGAATGTCCATACTTCCCACATGGAGGAAAGTCCACGCGTACTGCGACTAGCCGACCCGTTTTCAGCTTCCGATTCCTGGGTTCAGCTGCAGAAAGGCACAACGGAGTCATGAAAGGTGTAACAAATCAATTGAGGAAATTAGAATGGATATATTCATAATTCTGTGCAGTAAGCAGTGGGAAATGCATATTCATAATTGTCCGGTTTCTAATTACCCACTAACCAGAGAGTGTGTGTGCGTGCTTATTTAATGGGTAATTAGCCGAGATAAGAAACTAATAAGTGCTGTAGCTCAAACAGCAGCTCTTATTACGCTACACAAACGCAGCTGAAAAAAAAAATATATATATATAAAAAAACATTCCACATACATAAAGAAGCATACTCTGAGCAGGGCTGTAAAAAGTGCAAAGGGCCAAACTGCAGGGCTTTGCGTGCGTGTGTGTGTGCATGTGTTTGTGCCTGGCGGCGGAGCTGTTCATGTTCCTTACACTGGAACAGATCAAAGGAGATGCATCATTTTCGGGCATGTGTGCGCCCACCACTCTCCACATCCGCATCTCTCCCTCAACCCCCCCACTCCACCCCACCGTAACAAAAAACAATAAGAACCAGCAGATCTGTCGTCAGCGCCTGATGTGGACAGACAAGAGCAGGAAATGGATTTGGAAACCTCCTCCAGCGCTCTGTCACATTTCCTCGCAGCCTGCCGCTGACAAACAGGACGCGTCACTGTTCGGTTTGACCCCCCCACCACCACCAGCCCCGTTCGCAGCTCTCTCTCCCATTTCCTCCTCTGTTAAGTGTCCGATTTATGCAGAAATGGTGGGTGGAGTTAATCGGCCTCTGCTGCTGTTGTGCCCTTAAGGACACAAGCCAACCTGAACAAGCTGGTGTCTGGTTCAGTCGATGCCAGCGCCTGTTTGGGGGCCACTGCAGTTGGATGTCTGTCTTGAGGAAAACACCTGCTTGAGACAAAGTCTTTAAGGTTCATTTTAACTCCTCGTAGAGAGGATAATGAGTTTGGTAAGTTGCCGTAAACAACATGTACTTCCAGGTGACACCAAAGGTTCTTTTCAAAAGGGTGGAACCACATTTCAACGATTTTTAGCAAGTAAATATTGAAGCGCAAGGTTTAAATTTTACTGTAGAGTTTCTGTGATTAACACATGGTAAAATATCCACATACAAAAAAAAGAATATACACATACACCTCTCCTAATATTTTTTCAAATGATAACAGAGAAACACCAGACTCTTTGTTGCCGTCAACAAGTGTAATTCTGGATGGATATTTAATCATCAACTCTACTAAACCAGTTGGTTTCCAGGCACCAATAGATAAGTATACTGGGTTTCTGCAGGCTTCACCAAACCAAATGTAAGACATTTTAAGACATTTTAAAGACAATTATTAATTAAATTTAAGACCTGCATCACAAAAGAAATTTACAGGTGAAAAATTGCCCATTTTTCTCCATACAGCACTAACTCCCACTGTGCCAAGCTTATTTGAACAGAAAGCATCAAGCCTTCCACGGACTGGCGACAGAAATGAGCCAGTGGCCAAGATGATCAACGTCCAGCTGCTAAATTTGTATTTACCCATAACAAAAACCCAGCGAGCTAGGCCTCAAGTCACAGAAAACAAAGATGTCTTTGTGAAACTCAACTTTTGCCTGATAGCAAAATTCTGAGAAAAAAGACGACTGCATACAAGATTAAATAGTCCTGCCATGACAAAAGTTAAGACTTTTGATTAACGTATTTAAGGCCAACATACTCTTTTTTATGAATTTAAGACATTTTAAAGCCTTCACTTTATATACATGAATTCAAGGCTTTAAAAGACTTTTTAAGGACGCGCAGACACCCTGCTATAAATGTTGAATAGGCTTAAGGTCAGAGTCATTCTAGACGCTTAACGCTCGCTTCTTTTAGTCCTTACACAATCAGTTCTGGTGTGTGTTTATGATCTTTCTCCTTTTAGGACACCCACCTCCATAAAGGGTTTTTATATGTCTCACCAAAAACATTCCTTCCAAACTGATAAGAAATTGGTTCGGCATTTCGAGAACCACCTCTGAACCACAGAGGTCTAAGCCCTTCGTAAACACGTCGGGAAGCAAGCCGACAGTACACATGGACTCGAATTGTCCCAAACAAAAAAAAAGAAAAGAAAAGAAACTCCTTCTCCAAAATCCATCTCTTCCAGCTGAACTGAACTATGCAGCTTCCCACAGAAACAAGCCCCCCAAAACCTCCTGGAGAATGGTTTTATCACCAGGCCAGATAGAGATTGAGTTTTTTTGGCCACAGCAAAAAGAATTATGTTTGGAAGTGTTTAAATCTGAGTACTAATGCCAAGTGTTAAGCAAATGCATCATGATAAGAGGCTGTTTAGCTGGCAGAGGTAATGATGCATTCCTCAAAACAGGTGAAAGGATTAAAATTAAGAACTAACTTAGCCTAAAATACCATTTAAGGAACTCTATCATTTCAACTTATCTTTGCAATTTCCAAAGACTTGTCCAGGACTGCCATTTATTTTCCTTGCTGTTAACTGGCTGTACCCCCAAGAGTGGAAGAAAGAAAGATTGTAATTGTTAGCTTAAGCGGTACTTGTAAGAGGGCTTCTATTGTAGGTATTTATGCAGATTATTGTGAATTTGCTGTTTGAACCATTGAAATAGGGCGTGTTTAGAGAGGGGTCTCATGTATCCATGGACTCTAGCCATTATGGAGCGGTTGTGGTCCTAAATGCTGTGGATCTACAGAAACCCCGGACCTTTGTGAAGAGCTACAAAAAAACAAACATGGTTTATATGCAACTTTGTAATTAAAGGTTACTAAAGAGTAGTCAGGGTGTATGTATATATTTAAGACAATATTTTTTGATCCTGTGAGAATTACAAAAATTTCATACTGAATCCAAACCTATGCATCCAATTCTATTAGGTATTTTATTTTATCTTGTATCATCAGTCTAGATATATGGTTTAGTAGCATTGGAAAAAGCCTCCGATAAACATGACATTAATGCTGACAATCATACAATATAACTTACATAGAGGTTCATTTGTAGGACAAGCTGTTACAAAATGTGACTATTTTACAAGATTTCTGTGGAGTTAAATTATAGAATTTGTGACAATTGTCTTTATTTTTACAAACAGTTTTCAGCGCTTACTTTGGTTTAAGAGGAGAACAATGCACACTTAAGCGATGAAATGAGTCATCTATGTAAGGCTGTGTTATGGTAAGCTAATAAAAGTAGCACCACTGTGACAAAGCAGCACAGTGAGCCCCTCCGATCCCACACACCCCAAGATCCGCACGCCGCTGCTCTGCCACTGTAAGGCAGTCCTAATATTTGCCCGGTTCACTTCTAATATACATCAGCATCACGAGTGTGTTTTCACTGCGCTGTCGCAAGCCAGAGAAAATATTTGCCTCCCTCGGTGCCCGCCACCCCACCTTGTCCTCCGAAAAAAGAAAAAAAAAAGGGGGAAAAAATTTGCCCACCGCCTCCTCAGCCACCCTCCAATCAGCTCCTAACTTTCTCCAGTCACACACCAACCGCCTCCATTTGATAGATCAACGGCAAGTGGATTTGCTAAGCAAATTGCCGAGCTGCCTAAAACGGCGAGACTTGTGCGGTAAAGATACATGTAAATAGTCGACGGGCCGAAAACGATTTTCAGTGATGGCCGACCATTAGGTTGGGTCTCTCTCTCTCTCTCTCTCTGGCATGGAAAGCTGTTATTGGAAAGGGGAAACCCTACACGGCCCGCTCCCTCCACAACCAGACGATCCACCAAGACTTCGCCTGGGCACACAAACACGCAGACGCACGTATGAACGCCCCGCAACCGGCGTGCGTTTCGCTCCTCGTTTTCCCCTCCGGCCTGCAAAACACGGTGACACGGCTGAAGCCGGCCTCATTAAGGAAGATCCTAAAGCAAACATCGCACTGTCATCACATCACTCGAGACCTTCCCCCCGTTCACCGAGTATCAA
>CAEFZY010011787.1:0-40955 GCA_903066815.1 Brachyrhaphis roseni
TATATATATATATATATATATAAAAAACAAAGTCTCTGTAGTAATTTGCATGCTTCAATTTGCCTGTCAATAACCGCTACCTAAATAGTAATGGTTATTTGCAATCATGTTTTTTTTTTTTCTTCCTTTCATTTACTCAGTATTTTGTTTGTTTATCTGCTCATCTTGACCTGACAGAAGACATTCAGTACAATATCAAAGAACTGAATAAAGCAAATCTGAACTCGGCTTACCTCTTTTCCCTCGACCTGCAGAAGTAACCTGAGAGAATCCCTCAGCTGAAGGAGTTTTTTTACCTCCTCATCCTGCTCAAGTCGCATCTGCAACACATAAAAGTGTTTTACTCAACCTGAGAAACGCAAAATAAAATTAACTGGACGAAAAGCAAGTTATGTGTTCTGACAGTTCATTAGATAATCTGTACTTTTATCATCATAGGGTGTAGAAGTTAAATTAGAACTTTTTGAAATGGCATGAAATGTTGCAGACTGTGTCTTAATACTTATTTTAAAAAAGGCTTTTTCCTTTAAGAAAATATTTGGGTTAGCAAAGCTTTTTTTGCATTTTCTTCCTGGGAACCATAATACGTTTTTGATTTTTTACTTCCTTCTTGAGGCTGAGGTCTGGCATGTCTGAACAGGTCAGTGTTCTGCTTCTGCCCACAGAGAACCAGAAAAACATCTAACGCTCCCAGTGACGCTGCTAGCAGCCGTTTTCTGGTGATTTTCCCTGGAAGCAGCATAAAGCAACATCTTTGCAGACTGGAGATCAGTGGTTGGAAAAATTGGTTTTGCATCAAGAAAATATGGAAATAAGAGAATCTTTCAGACAAAACGCAATGCTGTAAGTTGAACTTGGAGGGGAGAGGAGCAGTCACCTGTGGGAAGAGAGACTTTGGTTTTTGCAACTGATTTAGAATAAAACTGAAACAGAAGATAAGTCAAATCTAAAAGAGGTTTCCTGGATTTTTTCTGGGAATCAAAGGATATCTGTTTGGTGACTCATTACAACTGAAGGAAATAGGTGCAGAGGGAGTGTATGAATGGATGCTTTGGGACTGGTTAAACTGAGGGTTAGATAGTCAACATGTATGGCATGTCCTCACGTTATCTTCTGGGATAACATCAGAAACAACACAGACATGATTTAGTTCTTCTAACTTTTGAATCTGGAGGTATAATAAAATAAAAATGCAACTGCCTCATGCATTTCCAGTAATATGGAGTTTATGGTAATACTGGTTATTAAAGACACATTAAATCCACAGGAAGGCTGTGGGATGGATCGATCCCAGTCCCAAACAGTCTGCTCGGCCCCATCTTTACGAGGCTGGGAGCTGTTGAGGCATTCTGCCAGAAACACGCACAGATTCCATCTCTTCTTCACTGCGTCTGATGTTCTGGAGCCACTAAGTTCTGTTTTTTATGTTTAATATAGGAAGCATAAAACGACGTTACTGGAACTACAGAGACTGAGTGACTGAGACAGCAGCGCAAAGTGAGAATGTGTTAACTAAAAATACTAAAAACATCAAACTTCATTATAATGTTTATATCTTACAGTTATTAAATGAGCAATGGAGGACTGGCAGACCACCCAACTTTTTAAAAACAAGGAACCTGAGAGTTTGTTTTTACTACTGAAGGTTCACACTTTTCAGCAGTTTGACTCCATGGTGGTGAAAAAGGAGGCTCCGACTGATTGTTGAACCTTGGATTCAGGAGAAAATACGGCTCTCAAAAGAAAAAGGTGCATTGACTCTAGTGAAAGAGCTCGAGTGTCTCAGTGTGTCGTTAAGAAGTGATAAGGAAAAAACAAGAGACGGATAAATCGCTAAAGATGTCATCTGTAATCCAGGTGCTGTTAGTCTAAAATAATGAGATTTCAGATACAAGCAGGACACGGTGTTACCATGTATCCAACTGTAATGGAGGAAATTAAAACCTCAACAGAATAATAGAAATGAGAACAGGACGTAAACATGCTGGCACGATGTGATTAGGACTAGAAAAGGATGTTATTTAGGTTGCAACCGTTTATGAGTTGCAATTCAGTGAGATTAAGAAGGTTATATCAATGTGTGACTCTAAACAGGATGACTCTGCGATTTAATTTGAGGTAAAAATAGGCCACCATACACAATGTGCAGAGACTTCATGCTGTGTCTAACTCAGTGTGTTCAAGTCCCCTGATTTCCAAAAGTTACGGAAGTTGGGAGAGACTTCCCCAGTTTTCCAAGTTTCAGGTCCTGCTTTACTGACTGAATGTAAAAAAGACAGACAGACAAAAGCAGTTTCTGTTTACCGTGTGAATAGAACAAGCAAGTTTCTCAATGAATGGAGTGAGATTCTCTGCAGCTTTCAGCCCATCCTGAAAAAAACTGAAATCAGAAAACAACATGTTGAGCCATGACTGGTAAACACCTCGTTTTCCAGCAAACAAACATCACATGCTGCAGCTGCAAAAGTAGCTCAGTATGCAAGTAAAAAGATTTGTATGAATTAAATAAAATTATGGTCTACAGTTAAAATGGTGGAACTGATAATTGTTGACAGACTAACCTGAGCTGGGCCTGGAAATATTTGATAAGGCTTTGGAGAAGGTCGGGTCCCTGGCGCACCTTCAGCTCTTGGATCTTCAGCAGATACTAAAAACATAAAAACACCTTTGGTTTAAAACTGCTTCATAAAACTGAGCCGCAGAGCATTTTGACAAAATACTTTACAACCAACTTTGTTCTTGTTGTTAGTGCTGCATTCTTTCCAATATATTTTATGCTCCTTCAAAGGTTACATTTTACAGCACTTTAGTAGGTCAACGGATTCGAAAGACTTCAGAGAAACAGAAAGCTGCGTGTGGAAGGAAGAACTGCACTGAGCGCATCATTAAACAGCATAAGAAACCATCTGTCTTTCTGTAGTTGACGCGGCTCAGTGACCTGTTTTCTGTTATGTTTATATTCATGCCTGTTTCTTTGAGTTTTCCTGGATGTGTGTGTGAGGGAGGAGGGAAGACTGAAATGGAAATTCCTTTCCCTTGCCTCTTCTATTGGTGTTCAGCTGATCTATGTCAAAATTACAGACCTCAGAATTTCCCCCCAGCTATTTCTACATGAGATACATACTCATCTGAAGCAAACACCAACACCTTCAGTAAAATTTCCCTCATTTTGGGCAGTGACATGTGTCAACCCTTTTAGCATAAACAGGAAAGCTAAATGCAAGACAGCAAAGTCTCTCCTTTTTATCCTTCCAAACTTATAAGGTCTGCCTGTCATGAAACATCTAAAGGTTTAAAATATTTGTAGACTTTTCAAAAGTCTGATGGTTAAGATAAAGCTCAACATTTGCCAGTGAATACAGGGATACTGTACTTCAGTAAAGCTAAGTATGCTAAATGCTAATATGAGAAGCTAAAAACAGCATAAAATGGCTGTTTTTAGCTTCTTGTAGTCTCTTCAACTTTGTTTGAAAGTAATAGTCACCTTGCAATTGTCACCTTTGGTTCTAAATGTAAATAATTACTGACCACTCACCAACAGAAAACATGTTTTGAATACTCTTTATTATTATCCTTATAGAGGAAGTGGAATAGGTCCAAACAGGGGTTAGCAGGTCAAAGGTTACGAAAAGTCAAATATTAGATACTGGTCACAAAATCCTGATTGGTGGAACTTTTACAGTGACAAAGTTAAAAACCCTGGAATGAATGAATATGAACATAACCAGCATGAAGCAGCTGCTTTAGCTTCCCACAGCTTTGTTACCATATGCTGCTTACTACCAACTGCTGTTAGCATTTCAATATGGTAGTTATTACAATAAATATCAGCCACATGACAACAAAAAATAATCATCAACAATCCCATAACTTCTGAAGCAATAGCTTTTTTACAATGACCCTGCTTCTTATATCAGCAAGTTGTACTGCAGTGTTATTGCTTGCTTCTAAACAGAAAGAATTAGTAGATATTGAGATTTAACTATTACTTTTTGCTTTGTGTTCTGCCATGCTATCTAATTATTTGTTCCTTGCATTAGGCAGCCCACTGTTTCCTACAATGAGGCTCTAAGTGCTGGGAGAAAACCAGCAGGATATCAGACAGGAAACACCAGCCAGTTCGTTTATAGCCACGTACTCCACAGCGTCTTTGAAAAGTATTCACATCTCAAACTTTTTCACATTTTGTTGCTTTGCAGCCACAAACCTGAATTGTTGGGGTTTTATCTGATGGGCCAACACAAAGTACCACATAACTCCTGTGAAAGGAAAATGTCAATGCCAGATGGAAAATGTAATGCACAAGGCGGACCACCAGTGTAAAAATAAATAAAAGCCACCACAGGTAAGCAAGAGTCTAGGTTTTAATGTTTGAACTGGCCCTGATCCCTGCCTTCTCTCACCTCACACATCTGCAGCTGGAAAATCCTCCTCTCCCTCTCCATGTCCTCCCCTCCGTCCGATCCGTCTCTCCTGATCACCCCCAGCTGCCGGGTCTTCTCCCTTCTTTCCTTCTCCAGCTTCCCTCTAAAAAAGGGAAGAAGAAAGCAGAATTTGAGGCAACAAAAGTACAGGATCATTCTTAATCATTTTCCACAGTCACATGTTTAAAAGTCTGTTTTCCGAAGAGACATTGTTGTGTCATCGTGTTAAAGAATGGTTCTTTTTAAACTAACTCATCTGAAAAGCTGAAGGAAAGCCAGAAATGTAAAACATGGTTATGTCAGTAGAAAACATTTGACAGCACAGATGCTGCATGCTTTAAGGTGTCTGGGCTTTATTTCATTGCAGAGTAACGGGAAATAACCAAACGTACCACATATTATTCTGTGCTTTCAAATGCATTTTATAGTCACTGAACTTTGTCACATTTTCTCCAGTTAAACCCACAACTTCAATATTTCACTGGGATTTTATATGACTGAGGACAGAGTAGTGAAAATGGAAAAAGTGGTACATGGTTTTTATTATATTGCAAATAAAAATCCAAGCGCTGTGGAGTGGATTTGTATTCAGGCTGTTTTAAACGAGCTGGACCTGGAAATATTTGATAAGGCTTTGGAGAAGATCGGGTCCCTGGTGCACCTTCAGCTCTTGGATCTTCAAGATCCAAGAGCATCATCCTTCCAAACCTTAGAAGTTTGGAAGGATGATGCTCTTCCAAATGCAAGACTTTGCTGTCTTGCATTTAGCCTTCCTGTTATGCTAAAAGGATTGACATTTGTCACTGCCCAAAATAAGGGAAATTTTACTGCAGGTGAAATGTAACCCCATTTCAGTTTCTGGGTTACAGACCCAGAAACTGAAATGTTTCCATTCTTGTTTGCAAAATAGCTCAAATTCCCTCAGATAGGATGTACAGCTTCTGTGAACATCAATCTTTGATTGGATTTAGGTCTGGACTTTAACTAGCCCATTCTAACACATGAACGTTGCTTGATCCAAGTCTGTCTGTATGTTTGTGTTTCTATCCTGCTGGTAGATCAAGCTTAGATCCAGTCTCAGGTTTGCACTGGATGCGGCTCTATTCATATTCTGTTCACCTTTGATGAGTTCCTCTGTCCCTAGAGAAGAAAAGCATCCCCAAACCATGATGCTGCCTCCTCCGGTGGGGATATGTTCAATAAATTTAGACCAAAAGGTTAAACTCTTATCTCCTCTGACTGGAGCATCTGATAGGTGTTCAGTCAACAGATTCTCCCACCTGAGCTTTGAATGTTTGCAGCTCCTCCAAATGTTGAAATTTTTACAACATTTTGAAGGCA
The DNA here is from genome assembly GCA_903066815.1 of Brachyrhaphis roseni. NCBI lineage: Eukaryota > Metazoa > Chordata > Actinopteri > Cyprinodontiformes > Poeciliidae > Brachyrhaphis > Brachyrhaphis roseni. Next base: position 5,766 of record CAEFZY010011787.1, read on the forward strand.
ATCTGTTACAATATCATTCTTTTAGTATAGGAGATTAAAGAAACCTTTATAATAAAATATGCATTGCTTTTCTTCCATTTTCCTATATAGCACAGCAAATCAATATGATAGATCAAAGTTTGAAAAAGTTTCTTTCATTCAAATACTTTTTTCTCAGAGTAAATATCAAGAATGTTGAATCATAAGAGCATAAAAATGAGTGTAATTACAATTTTATGTCATAATCCTTCCAACTCTTCTCCATGTGTTTCTTGAGCTCCTGTAAGAGAGGAGAATAGTTTCAGAACAGAGACATAATTCCTTCGGTTACGTCAATCTGCGCGCCGTCTTGCTGAACAGGATTTCTGTGGCAATTTGCCATCCGCCACAGTGACAGAGAAACAAAGTCCAGTCATGGAGTCAGCTGTTCAAAGACAGGGCAGGGACAAGAGCTCGACCTAAGCATTCGTCTGCTGTTACTCACTGGCTTGTTGGCATGGTGAATCAAAAGGACTAAAATACTGAGCAAGACACGTGAAAACAACACTGAGGCAGAGCCAGGCTTTACTCAAGCTTACATAATCTGTACAGAATAGGATAGAATTTATTGTTCCTATGTAGGAAAATAATATATTAATAACCTCATAAATTGTCACCCATATTGAGTGTACATGGTCATATATGTATGTATGAATTGCTGTTTTTATCTATTATTTTATTTCCTGTGAAGTTTGGACAGTTATAGCTTAATGTCTGTGCAAAGTGTGCAAGTGAACCAAAGTAAAATGTTTTGTCTGTGCACAAAATCTTGGCCAATAAAGCTCCTTATGATTCTATTATCCATCATAAAATTATGCTTTCTCTTAATATCATTTAATGCACCATTTTCTTAAACAAAATCTCACCCTAAAAGCACCCAGTTAAAATTTTTGGTATGAGTCCAAAGATGCAAACCAGGGCTGAAATTATTAATCGGATTAATTGTGATGAATCAATTTTTGAAGTAATTTAGTAATCATTTAATTGAGACTCAGATACGTGCCATTTACTGAACAAAAAAACAACATACTCAGAGCAGTGATTAAGCCAAACTGTACAAGAATATATATGTTTTGAATCCAAAAATCATTCACTGATATGCTTTTTTACTATTTGAGAATAAAAAAAGAATATTACTGTCTTTGTGCAAAACATAAAACATGAGAAGTGTGCACTGCAGCCAAATATCATTGAAAAATGAATTATTTCAGTAAAAAAAGTGAAACTGATTCTTTTAGATTATTAATAAATTTAAAATTTGTATTTGCAATCATTTTAATAAAAAGGCCTCATGTGTTGCTGTTTACCACATTCTATAGACTGAAAGGATTACTTTGGATAGCATAAAAATATTTTTCAAAGAGCTACAGTAACTACATATAATAAATCCATTAATAAAGCTGCCGAGGTTACACTTAATTTAAAGCTGCAATATTAGAATCTCTTCATGTCTTGGTGGCTGCTAATGCCATTTAAAAACTATAGAAGTTGTTTTTATTTCTATTATACATAAATTTGTTATTTGTCATGGTGTTCATACTCACTAATCTGCTGTCCCGGAGTTCAGACTTCAGCACATTTTCCAGAGGAAACGCCATGATGTTGTTGAGGTTTTGGACCTAAAAGATTAAATCAAACAGCAAATGACTAAAGAGAGTTTAAGTTTCCTTTACAACATCACACATGGTACCAATCAAAGGAAACATGGATCATCACACACACACACCCCCACCCACTCTTATACATGCTCAAAACATTCACTCGGCATATTTACTATATTTCCCAATAGGCCTGCATTTCTGGGAACGAGAAAATGAGGTGCACTCATTTTGAACTGGTGAGTCACCCAATGAACGATGTCAGGCTCCGTGTGATGCAACTGTGATGGTCGGGGTTTGGTAACGGTAAAGAGTGGGTCGTAATTAAATTCAGATTTGGGAGGTCACAATATTTTGGAGATGAATTAAGGAGGAATTAATCACAAAGCAACAAACAGGTTACCAAACAGGGTGAACTCTACAGTCACAAAAATGAATCTACAAGAAATTTCTGAACTTTTTCCATGGTTAATGTGAACAACTCAACTTAAAAACAATCAAATCTGCTTAATGGAAAGATATGTAAAGGAGTGCAAACCCTCTAACTTAAATTCTTTCATTCACTTTTAATTTCTACAGTCTTCTTGGATTCAGACTAAACATCATAAACAGTGAATTTGGTTCACCAGATTTTCCTGGAAAATGTTCATTTGCATCCTTAAGCTAAAATCATAGTTTGATACATAGTTAAAGAGGAGCCATAAATTCTGGTTAATACTATTAATGATATCAACAAATAAGAAAGAGACCCCCTGTATTCTCTGTATGTTATAGTGTAGATATCAGAAGTCTTGTCTTCCAAAAATATTGAGGAATCTCTAAAATTTCCCCAAACCTTATTGAATTAAGTTTGAGGAAACCAAGTAGAATCTTTTGGTAAACTATGGCAAAGAGAAATTTTGCAACAAATGATTATAATCTGGGGTTGCGTTTTGGGGAGAACTTGAATAAAATTCACAAGAGTCCCAAAACCTTCAGAGTTCTGCAAGAAGGCTTAATATGTGGGATGCAACATCACAGTAGATCTAAAATCAACCAAAGAGTGGTTCCACTTTACATCCAACTCATTTGGACACATTTTGCAAGGTATTGTAAAGTCATAATGAGGTAGGCTCAAAAACTTTTACCCACGAAGACTAAATCCTGTTGGTGTAGCAAATCGGTCATTGTAGTTTTTTTTATTTGTCTCCCAACAAGTTTGTTACACAGTTGAACAACATATGTGTCAAATTAAAGGAGGAAATAGTTTTAATCAATTCTGTTTCACAAAAACCTGGTGTTTTGTAAGGGGTGTGAACACTTTGAGAGCCACTGTTCATGAACTCAGCTGCCACAGTTTCTGGTCAGGGAAGTAAATCAAATTGTTTTTTTTTTGTTTTGTTTTTTTGGCTCACAGCATAGTTACACATCTACAACCTCCAGGTAACCATGCACAGGCTTCTTGTGCTGCTTTTCTGGTGAACTGATCTTCCTTAAGATAAATAATGTCCAGCCACTTCCGTGAGTTGACTCTACAGCTAACCTTGCTGTGTTGACACAGAGGCCTGGACTCCAGAAGGAAAGACTTGGGTGGTTTCCAGAAGCTGAGGCAAGCAAGTTCATAACAAGTTTAATCTGACACAGGAAAACACTGTGAACATGTGACAGAAGATCAATGTATGCCTTAAATCACTCAGTTTAATCATTCAGATCCACTTTTAACATCTGTTAGGCATTGTCTCCACTGAGAGGCCCTGACTGACACATTTTGGGGAGGGGGTTTGGTGAATGTGTGCTGGTTCTGACTCACGCCTCACACACAGAGGGGCCTGGGATAAATTATCAACACCACAGAGACAGAGAGAGATCAGTGGGAGGGTTCTGGACAGTCCCAGGCAAAAGGTGCAGCTAATAAAAATCCCTTTCTTCACACAGCGTTTGTGTTCAGGTTACACCATTCTTTTCATCTTTGTTTTGTCTTCTTTCTTAAGCACTCTATTGTCTTTGTAGTTCAAGTTCCCATTTGCACTTTCTTACACTCACCAGGTTTTTGAAGAGGGACGTGACCTCTCTGGTGAAAACTGCCAAGTTCAGGAAGCCTGTGGAGATTTCATTGTTGTCCTGACTCAGGTGGCTGTTCCCCAAGTTCTCCATCACCTCAATGTACTGCTCTTTGATTTCCACGTGTGCTAAAAAAAAAAAAAAAGACACAGACAAGCAGAGCATGAAGATTGATCCAGACAAAGGAAAACAAATTACTCAGATTTGCACTGCAAGTTCAGAAACACATAAAGATCCATGTTTCTGTGGTTTATACGGCTCTTTACCAGGGGTAAAGGTCATGACCTTAGGCAGATTAAAGACTTGAATCTTCATGAGCATAAATTGGTTTGTCATCGGTAAATGTTTATTTACAATTACGTGAGACATTTATGATCCTGTTAGCAAAATTATCCTCATCATCTCTTTTGTCCAGTGTGAAAAACAACTCAGTGAAACAAATGTTACATTTTATCAATTTGATATTTTGTTAGAGGCCTAAAAAGCAAAGAGACATTTTATTTACGCTGCTGCAGCTCCATATTTTAACATAACGGTATGTTATTTCTTAGCAGCCATTATATGCTCATACTTTATATCTAAAATTTTCCGATTGAGACGGTGCTAAAATAACATCATAAGTACCAGTTTGGCTCATACTGTCTGTCAGAATGTTTCATCTTAAAGAAAAGTTTAATTGAAAACAAAGAAAGTAACTGTTAAAAAAAAATAAATAAATTCTGTTATTACAAAACCCAGAAGTTTCTGGGTTTTGTTCTATTCAAAGTAGCAGTAATTAACCAAACAGACATATAAGATGGTTCAAAACAGACAAGAAAAAGCTTTTTACTTGAGTTTTATAAATCTGGTAGGGAGGAAGCACCTTCAGGATTTACCCTGAACCATCAAGGGGGAGTTTTTGAGTGGGAGGATTTCTAATTCCTACTGACTGACTTCCTCCACCATTTTGTTTCAGATACTCCCCAGTTCAAACTCAAGGGTCTTTCCAACTGTGAGACATGGAACATTTTCCACCTGCATTGCACATGTTCCATATGGCACATGTGTAAATTTGAAAATTCACAGCAGATTTTTGAGTTAAATCCCTTTTAGAGCTACAGGAGAAGAAAGATAAAGCTACTTTCTTTGTAGCTTTATCTACAAAGAAAGTAGATAAAGTTTGTAGATAAAGTAGATAAAGTTTGTAGGTAAAACAAACATCATGAACCAGTGTTAAAAATCACTTCATTGTCACAAAACGTTTTCAGCATTATCAGACATTTAATAAATCCTGAAATAAACATACCAATGGGCATTAACCACACAGGGTTGCCACTCTCTCCTTTCCTGTCCTCAAAAAGCAAGAACACAAAGCTCTGCATCAGCAAAATGTATTCAAAGTTTGTTAAATGTTTTTATGAAGTACACTCTCTATAAAACCATCATTTATAGTTTTATTCCTGAAAATAAAGGCTTTTAATTTTTGCAACAGGAGCATGTTTCCATTCCCTGTCACACTGACTCAAGTAGGAGACATGACGTTCTCTCTGTCAGCTGACGTAATTTCTATAAACAGAGTGTGAAAACTGACACACAAAAAAAAACTCCAGCTAGGGCGAAATAGGCTTTTACCTCACAGTTATTCTAAATATCCCCAAAAGAGAAAGGATGTCAACATTTACCATAACATAACAACAGAGAATTATAAAACAGGTAAATTAGGGCAAACATAAATGCCAAGAAACTTTGATTTTATAAATAAATTCATGAAACTCACAAAGCAAACAGCTGAATCACCAAAAAGCCTGAGGGTGATTTTTCAGCTGACCTTTAAAAGTTAAATGCCACCAGAGAAACTCTACACTGACTGGTCTGCGAGAACACACACAGAGTCACAAACCGCAGCAATGTGGAAGAAAATGTGTACTTAGAGTCAATGTGAATGAAAAGAAGGCGTACCTCACAACGTGTTATTGCATGTGTGACAAGGTAAGGGGTCATCTGACCTGCACATGGGGGAGGGGAGGCTGCACAACTTACCCTATTTATGTAGAAGTACTAAATAGTTCTATTGGCCTCCAATCATCACATTACCAGAACTCCTCCATATGATTTTACTTAGATAAACAGGAAGAAGATGGAAGTAATGATGGACTTCTACTCTGCACATACGGGAAAGCCTCTGACTGTATCGGGTTGCCTAATTTAGTGCAGCTGCCTGGTTCTGGGAACAAAAAAAAGTTGAATGGTTGAAATAGGAAGCAGGATGTTAACCAGAGAAAACGGTTTTCTGAATGTGTTACTCAGTTGTTTTGAACATTTTTGAGAAAATGCTCACATCTGACATATTTCTGCTGAATCACGCTGGCAACAGTCTGCATGACACACTCTCAGTAGGAGAACAACCTGGGCTGCTGGACTTCAAGGTCACTGCACTGAGCAGCAGATTGTTGCCAAAGCTTCACATGTCATTTACTTTCACACAGACACTTCTAAACCACACTCCCCCTTTTTAATATAAAAACAATTACCTTCATCATAATGCACACAACACATCCTCATATGGTGTAGTAAGATAAAATATGTGGAGGCTTCCTAAAGCACTAAGCTTTTTATTTTGCAATAATAGAGGCTGACATTTATCCCAAAGCAAGCTACTAAATAGGCATGCTTAACTTGTTTTGGAAAGAGTACCGTAGTCAAGGAATGCTTTAGTACTCTTAAGTCTAAACAGGTAAATTAGAACCTTTAATATTTCCACAACAATTTGGCAAATGGTGCCAAGTTATATGTTATTTCAGAACATCTTCTTCCTCATACAAAGGGTGTGTTGTATGAAGACTGAAACTTCTTACGATACTATTTTAGATTTTGTTTCAAACTTGTCTACTGCTAGTATTCACACTTGTGAAGCCACAAGTTGCTGAGAGGTTATTTTTTTCCAACACCAAGTCAACTTTCAAGACTTGAAGGGGCAACTCCAAGACAAATATCAACTGTCAGGGGCAAGGCAAAGTCAATACTATATAAGAGGCAAGTCCAAACTGAGTTACACTTTTTTGAGAGTTTGTCAAGTCTACAATCCTTGAGGTGGAAGTTAAAATCATCTTTCAAGTCTCTGCATAGGAAGTCTAAGTCAAGTCCCAGCACTTTGAGGGACAAATCAAAGTCAAGTCGTATGTCTTTGTTACAGGTACAAAATGGGTTGTATATCTTTCAGGGACAAGTCCAGTACAAGTTACATGTTTTGAGGACCAAGTCTAAGACAAGTATCAATTCTTTGATGTGTAAATAAAAGTCAAGACCCAAGTCTTTGGGGATCAAGTTCAAATCAAGTTTAAAGTGAGCAAGAGGAAAATCCAAAGAAGTGACATATTTGAGTGTCAACTACAATTAGGTTAAGATTATGTGAATCATAAACAATATCATTGCAAAGTGTTATTGCTCACAGATAGCTATGTTAAGATTTCCATGATGTGATTCTTTGCTGCTGTTTGTGTAAAATTGATGCTCGGTTGCTGCACCATATCATTGCCACAAAGAGCGGCTGCGACCATGGTACCCCCCCTCCATGGTGATGGATGTATTGTTTAGGTGCTTACAGAGTCCAGACGTGTGTATAGCTTTAATCGTCTTCTTCATCCTCTGCAGAGTTGAGTTGTCCATCTCCAGACACTGCAACACACACAGAAACAACATTTACACACACAGAAATCAAACAACTGTCTGATTAATCTACATATTGGGAAGATAATTTGAGCATTGTTCAGAGAGACATTTGAGAAACAGTGTCTGGCTAAACTTCTCACAGTGTGTGACTAACGCAGACAGGTTTTATCCAGATAACTGTCTTGGCTTGCCATTCACAGCCCCGGATGATGCAAGTGCAGTTGTGTCACTTGCAACTTTTCAGGTTTAGGCTGTGCTTGGAGGCAGACCAGAGGCAGGTTGCTACCTGGCTCCACTCTGAATGAGCAGTAAACCTTGTTCAAACCACGAGGATTGAACCTATTTATTTAGTTTATTCTCCTCACACAGGCCACTTGTTGCAGTAAGCTAGTGTTGAGACTCCACCCAAGAAGCACCACAAATAGCTCAAAGGAGACAGTAATTTATATTTGACTGAGACCATGTCTTGTTGCATGTTGTTGTTTCCCCAGCCCTGCCCTTCGTAGTTAAGAACTCTCCCTGTGTGTTGATTTATTCATCAACAAGCGCGAATGTTGGGTGTATTTATGGAAAGCTACAGTCGGAGAATGGAAAGTGTTTTAGTGAAAGCTGCTGCCTCATTTGAGCTTATTGCTTCATAAACTGGACACCAAGAAATGTTGCATTTTCACCAGCCACTTCACAAGGTGAATCTGTTCAATCACACGGCAGCAAATGATCACATTTATCTTTCCAGACATGGGAAAGATGACACAATGAAGTTCAAACCAACGTCAGAACAGAGAAGACAGGAACTTCAGTGAGACTAAACATGACATAGGTGTTTGTACCAGACTGGTATTCCAGAAGTTGTTGATTTACATGGATTTCAAATAACCATTTCTCTGGACAGTAGTCTGGACAAATAGACAATACTCAAGGAATAGAGTTTGGAGGATTACAAATGTCTTGCTGCTGTGAGATGAGAAGAGCAGACTGGTTTAAGATGACACAAAGACTCAGATAAAGCTCAAATAACCTCTCACTACAACCAAGGTCTGCAGAATATTATTTATCTAGTACACATGCGAGCACAACACCTTGAAGAAGACCTGCTACAGCAGCAGACGACCATGCTTTTTGTCATTTCTGTCAGTTAAGAACAGGAAACTGAGGCAACAATTCACACAGACTTATCAAACAATGACAAAAGGAGGAAAAATGTCTCCAGGTTAAAATAATCTGTTTTTCCGTCGTCACTCAGACGCACCATAAAAACATGGATCCATCTTGTTCTGTATCAACTTTTAAGACTGGTGGTGGAAGTGCAAAAGTTTGGATATTTTTTGACACACTTCATAGATTTAAGGCTGCTCTGAAGGAGAAGAATAAAACCTAATAAAGATGAAGTGTATATCCTTAACCTTTATCTGACTTTATTAAAACTAAGAAAAGTGTATCAAAAATTGTGGGAGATTTTAATTTTATTGAAGTCAATGACCTGAAAATGCTTTATGTATTTCAATCTATGAGTTAGTCAAGGGAAATTCAGTCAATTCCAGTCTCTGCACAACTGGTGCATCTCTGCTTTCCCTCCATGCATCAGAAAAGTCAAGCTGACCAGAAATCCAGTCCTTTCTGCAACAGATAAGGAGCTCTGCCCGTCTCATGTGATTAAACTTTAAAAGCTACAAAGTCTGCTTGAAAGCTACTCTGCGTGTAGCTGACATGTGATCCTGTATTTCCTACAGTACATATAGAACTCTATGCCAGAAGTTTAATCCAAAGAGAAAATTTCCAATCTCTTTATATATCCCTTTATAGGACAAAAGAATATTTTCTTGTTTGCTATGATCTCTCTTAGTCTTTGCCTCTAATCAGGACAGATAAATAGCAGCCAGATTGTATGTGTGTGTGTGGGGTGTGTGTGTGTGTGTGTGTGTGTGTGTGTTTGGGGTTGGGGTTGGGGGGTAAATAGAGTCTGTGCCCTAAACCACAAACATGCCCACACATTCACCCTCATCATTAATCAAGCTTCTGCTTCTTGGGCAGACTAAACATTATACCCATATCCAGTTATAAAAAGTGTGTTGCCCTTACATCTGTGTGTCTGTGCGCACATGTCGGATTCCAGCATGACTCTCCACTCTAAGCTACTTCTGTCATGTATTTTCCAATAGATCATGTCCATAAAATAAGGAACCAAAACCCAGCATAATGTATCAGACTGCTGCAAAAAAACTGGATTCTCCAGTCCAGCTTTGCTTCATTGTTATGGATCTAGACTGAAGAACTCCTAAAGAAAACCTTAAAAATATTATCAGTCTTATTAGAATATCTGCAATGCATCCATTATTTTAGGGACTTTTGCTTGACATGAATTAATTTTCTACACAAATTAGAAATCCTCTTTTTACAAAAACAAATAAAAAATCTGGGTGACTCTAGCTGATGAGATCCCTGATGATCTATAATGTTTTGTCACAAGATGAGAAAGGATGGGCTTGTGTGTGCGTGTGCGCGCGCACTTGAATTATTTGTTTTCTGGCAGGGTTCATGGCAACTTTTCTCTCCGTTTCCTCCTTTGCCTGAGGATTTTTGGGAGGAGACATTTCAAATAAACAGAATTGCACACAGAGGCCTCAAACAAGCCTGAAGCTAGTCCTGCAGTTCAAACAAGCAAAAAACAAAACAAACAAACAAACAAAAAAAAACTGGCCTTCACCACCATACTTCCCAACTAGGACAAACACAGCCGTGCATGATTAAAGCCACAGGCACAACACTCTGTCAACAGGTGACACTTTTTGTGACATGTGTCCAGTGTTTGTCTGATTCCTGCTCAATCGAGGACGTCCAGTTCATTCCTGAAAGGCAACATTAGTTTATGTAACTTTTACTGTCCTGATGATGCAAGTCAGTCCACACTGAATGCTACAGAGAACCAAAACTCAGCCCATTTTTCCTCAACAATGTAAGAGTTGAGGAAGAGTGGAAAAACAGGCAGAGGCAATAACAAACTAGAACAGCATGGCCTGGTTTCTGTTACTACAAAATAGCAGAGGTTTTAAAAGTTAGCATTTGAAAATAAGATGAAATGTACAACTTTTTAAATTAAATTTCTATCGTTAGAGTCTGATCTCTCCATTGTTTGGGGATTTTTATTTTACAACTTTTCAGTGAAAAAATATTCTGTGTAAGTTTTAAATCTAACATAAATTTTGGATTTACACGTTTATCCTCAATTAGTCATCAAAGCATACAGATTTATTACGCCTAAAACAGTGCATCAACATGCTTAAAAAGACAAAACGGTGAGAGTTTTTGATTCATCCAGTAAATAAAGAACAGTAAAATATTCTGATTGTACTCTAAGGCAGTGATTCCCAACCATGGTCCTTAAGGCTCACTGCCCTGCAGCTGAATGCAGTCCAGTAAACACCTGCCAACTGAAATCACCTGGGCTGAAGCAAGGAGACACCTAAAACATGCAGGGCAGTGAGCCTTGAGGACCAGGGCTGGGGAAACACAGGTCGAAGACGTAGTACTGCCCTTCCCCCACATGTTTCTGCACAATTTGAATCAAATGGCTGAAAGAAAGCTCCCCCACCTTTTCTCTTCTTACTAGAAAGACAAACTCAGCTGTTTGGAAATCTTTACAGCAACAAAAACAAGAACTGACTTGGAAATTAAAAGATAAACAGCATGAAAGAGTGTGACTCTTCTTCTGCAAAGATCCTCAGCAGAAGCAGGATGCAGCTTAGGCAGTACTTTACAAATAAATAATGGAGTCATGTATGTTATTGGAAAGTTTAAAAAAAACAACAACAATATTTTACAATAAAATCTGGGGAGCTCTTTTTTATCTTACATTTTACTTTCAGTTGTTGTTGTTCTGCTTAGCAAAATATATTTCTAGGCTGTACAGTGGGATTGTTGGCAGCATGGTTGCCTTGCAGCAAGAAGGTCCTGGGTTCAAATCCCTGCCTGGGGTCTTTCTGCATGGACCTTGCGTGTTCTCCCCATGCTGGCGCAGGTTCTCTCTGGGTCCTCCAGCTGTTTGCCTCTGTCCAAAAACATTACTGTGAATTGCTCCCAGTAATTGCCCTGAGGTATGAGTGTGTGTGCATGGTTGTCTGCAGGATGTTGCCCTGTGATGGACTTGTAACCTGTTGGGGGTATCTCCCACCTCTCACCCTCCACCTGCTGGTGATGAGCAACACCCACCACCTCCAGACTCTGCCAGGATAAACGTGTATAGACAATAGAGGGATGGAAGGATAACATCTATAGAGAATGGAGTTATTTCCAAATAACTTCTGACTAGCAGGTCTCAGCATCCAGCAGCCTCTACCTCAACAGTAAAATGATTTAAAGTTGTTCTGTTGTATTTAGTCTGATTTACAGTGAGTGAGTGACATGCAGTATTGCTATGACATTTGTCTGTAAACTAACAGAAGAGGTTAAACTAAGATGTGGTTGACTTTACTTCCAAATGAGACTGTGGAGCATTTCATTCTAACTTTCTGTTTTACTTTGCTTGTTTAACATTTACAATAACAATCAGCAAAAAATATACATATGTATTTCTGATAGTAGTAAATGACTGGGATGGATTCAAAAAGGGAGAGTAAAAAGGTGTAGGCTTCAAATGCATTCATTAGTTTTCATTTTTATTAATTTTCTTTGTCAAATTTTTTTTTCACATTCAGTATTTATTTAATGCATTTTTGTATTTGCTTTGACATTTAATTTAGTTATATTTTCTATATTCTGAGTTTATCAATTTTTTATTTACTGTCACTTATTTTAATCAAATATTGATTTATTTGTATTTATCCTGTTATGACTGTGTCATTTTCATCATGCAAATTGAGGAAGAAAAAGCAATATTGGCTTCAAGAATCATCCAAAAAAAAAAAAAAAATCAACAACATGTATCGGAGATCGGCCTTAAAAACCTATAGAGGAATATCTCTAAGTGGCATTACTATGAAATGACTTAAAATGACACAAACATTAAAAAATAACTCTATAAAAGTTTCTCTCTATTCAAATTTGTTTTCTCTTAAATTCATACAAATAAAAACATGATGCATTTAAGACTATCTGACAAAGAGGAGCAGCAAATTTAAAATGCCCTAATGGCCCCCTCCTGGTGACGCCACTGCTTTACCTCTAGAATGGATCACTAACTTATTTGTTGTATTTACACCCGTTTATGGAAGACGAAACCGATCAGAAATCTGAAGTGGGTATGGTTTCAGAAATACCTCCACAGGTGAGTGTGTTCGGTCCATTACCTGCAGCGGCACCGCTACGAAAGCCGAGCAGGTAAACAGGCAACACGGAGGCGAACCGCCTCCCACCGCACCATTGTTCCTACCTCTTCCACGGCTGACACGGTGTTCTTGCAGTCGCTCATCTTGGACTGGAAGCTGGAAGTCCCGGGCGAAGACAAATCCTCGTTTGTCAACTCGACAAAATCCGAAATACTTATTCGCTCCGGCATGTTTCTAGGAAGAAAGGGGCTCCGAAATTCACCGAGCGAAATAGTGTGCCAAAGTTTTACGCGCGAATGTAATTCCCATTTGAAGAAGACGTGGAGTCTGTTTGCTTCGCTTGCGTTGAAACACACAAGCTCGAAAAAAATGTATAGTCCTTCAAAGAACTGCTTTCGCACAGTGAAGTCACCTAAAGGCAGAGCTGAGGTCGGACTGAACGCACGCTCCACTTAGCAGATGTGTGAGCCTTGAGATCCGTCTGCGCGTTCCGGGAGGGAGGAGGGATCTCTGGGGAATCACGTGGGGAAACTTTCTGGCGCAGTGGAACAAGCAAGGTTGTCTCTTTCATTAATACCTCTCATTTCTATGCAAACTCCTCAGAGCTTCAAGAGCGGTCGCCATGGATAAGCAGAAGCCTCTTTCACGATGTGAGCTGCAGGAATTTGCATGAATAAAGTGAAGGAATTAAAAACTCGGAGAATAAGCATTGTTCATCAACACTGAGTTTCTCTTTTGGCTGTGTGGAGGTTTGCATGCAGAGTTCTGGACATGCTTCTTATCTTGGCTAAGACTCTAAAGTTTCTTATTCATGCTTCACAAAAGAGACGCTTTTTCATTGAAGCAGAGTTGCTAAAGTCCCTCCCTCCCCTGCAGCCCCTGCACTGACATTTCCTGAAATATTCGGAAAACAACCAGAGAATAAAAAACTTTGAGAGAGGTTGAAAAAAACCCTGCAAGAATATGTGATACAAGTCCTGCATGCCTGACGTTGTCAACCCTGTCAGCTCAAAGAAAGGAGGTGTATCAGTGAACATTGCCTCAGGGTGAGCAGAGATATCATATATTTTAAAGCAGAGATGATAGAAGGAAGCTGCGTTATTTTTCTGTCGCCAACCGCAAAATTTGCTTCAAGATACACAGAGAAACAGTTCCAGCTGTGGGGAAGAATATTCTTGTTTTCTCTGTGTTCATCTACGTAAAAAAAACTTTACTGTCACATCCACAAACATCAATGTATTGTATTTGGGTTTATAAAAAAAAATCTTGTGAAGTTAAAGTAAAAATAAACACGACTTTTAAAATGTTTTGATGAATAGCAATCTGAAAAAGTGTGGGGTGCCATACAGCACCTTTACTCTAAAACCCCAAAGCAGAACCCAACCAATTACCTTCAGACGACATCAGAGAAGTACCTGAGCGGCACGGTGTTACTCTGGAGGAGCTGACAAGATCAGTGGCTCAGGTGAGGGAATCTGTTGGCAGGACAGCCATTAGTCACATGCTCTACAGAGCTAGACTGAAGTTCATGGTCGCAATGAGAAAAAATGTGGAAAAAGTCATGAGATGTGAATACTTTTGTAAGCCTCTCATCTTGTGGCTCAACTATGTGGCCTTTCAGACTGAAATGTCTAGTATTTTATTCCCTGTGACACTGCACAAACAAACATGCATTAAATATAAAACTGAAAGTGTCCAGAAGCTTTTCAAACACTTTTCTCTGGATGTGCTAAAACGTCCACTGAGTGCAAACAACCAGCCGCCTCATTTTTCCCCAGCAGTTTCGTTTGAACAAACAGAGTAAAGTCTACAAAGTGAAAGCTGTAAAACTTCCTCTTTAACCTATTAATCATTATTCAAAAGCTCACTCAGTTATGGAAGTGAGGCCATGTAGTAAACAGCAGCATACGTAGATCTGGTGACCCACTTTGAACTCCTCATTTGTTTACTGTGCGCGTGTTTGAATATTCATTCGGGAGAAGAGAAAGACAAATGGACGGGTTAGATCCGAACACTGCACTGATGCATTTATCACCCCTGTGATGTGAGTGCTAAATATTTGTGTCGACATTTCCATTTATGCATGCACACATGCAGAGGCTCGCAGTGTCCCAACAAAACGCTCCTTCATCTCTGTGGTGGCCTCATGTGAAGAAGCTATGTCTTTGTGTGTTTGCCAGCTTTTCAGCCTGGAGCTCATTGTAAAGTTGTGCAAATTGGTCTGCTCAGGCTGTGAATGAAGTAAACCCATGGATTTAGAGGCAGTGGAAGAAAGTGACAGGCTGTTGAGGAATTTTTTTTTATTATTTTTTCAGGGACAAGAAGAGCTTAGCGCTGGGAAGGTGAAACACACGTGAAGAAAAGGAGGAGTGAGAGAATAAAGGAGTTGAAAACAAGCTGCATTCATAAACTGAAGTGACTCATTTAATGTTTTCCCCGCTTGTCTCCACCCTTTTCTTAACACCCCATGCTTCACGTATGTTGTCATTTCCCATGTCAACAAACTCTCCGCTAACACTGCTTACAGCGACTTTACTCTTTCCTTCCATTTCCCGCTAATAAATCACTAATATCTTTGCAGTGTTAGGTATTCTTCTCAGCTTTTCTTTTTCTCTGCAATACAAACATCTTTCAGTGGAGGACGGTTACAGTGGGCAGGATTTCCGTGCTGCATGCTTCCCAGCAGCCCAGGGCAGCAGCACTGGGTTCCACTCTCCAGCCCAGATTGTTTCGCTTGTTGACTCAGCTCTACAAGTCCTGTTATCAATTTACAACCAATGTCAAGGAAAGGGGCCCAGGCTTACCGTAACACCCCCCCTCGCCTGGTCACCACAGATTACTGAAGACAGGAGGGAAAGAGGAGGAAAATGGGGAGAGGGGATTTATTGTTCAGCTGGAGTATTTCAGCTCGCTGCAAAAAAAAAAAAAAGACTTGGTGGTGCTTTAAGCGTAGCATGGGGTCTGATTCACAGCTTCATCTTCTGCCTTGTTAAAATGCATTATTCCTCATTAAATAAATGAGCAGCATCCCTTTAGTCCAGGTGAAAATACCTGAATATAAAACTCCACCCATGTCGACAAGACAGCAGCAAACAGAAATATTGTCTGCTACCTCACCTGGTATGGCAACAAAAACTTTTTGAAACTGGAAAAACTTGTTTTGTGATTCATGTAAACCTTTTATGACAGACACATTTTCAAGTCATAGAGACGACCGGGAATTTCATCAGAACACATTTTCTCCCACCCAGTAAGCCACTTGTTACCTGCTAAACTGAGCAACATGCTGGGAAAATGTCATTCATATAAATGCAGCCTATTATTACATAAACACTCAGGCCCTTAACAATGAGAGGGGATCCCATATTTGCCAAGAAGGAACAGGTACAGCGTGAAGAGGATTGTTGTTGCTCCTTACTGATTGTGGGTAAAAACTGCTAGTGGTTTTTGTCCTGGGGGGTCTGTAGCTTCTCCTGGAGGGAAAAAGGTTCAAAGGGTCATTTATGATCCTTTTGGCCTCCTGCTGAAGTTTGTGTAAATGTTTCTTTGAGTGGATCATGTGGTCCCAATCACCCACTCTGCTGTCCCCATCACCTGTTGGAGGTTCTTCTTGTCCTTTCCTCTCTTTCCACTTGTTTTGATTAAAGTTGTATTCTCCTAAAGTCAACTATTATCTTGTTGTATTTAAGTCCAGGTTGTGATTATCACACCATGTTTCAGATGCTGAACCTCCTTCCCATAGGCATTGTTGTCTTTAATTAGTCCTGTAATGATTATGTTGTCAGCTAATTTTATGATGGTGTTAGGAGAGCAGTCATGAGTACAGAGAGTAGAAGAGAGAGCGAAGAACACACCGCTGTGGTGTCCCTGTGGAGGAAATGTACTTTCCCATCCTGACATTCTGGGGTTTGTTAAAGAGAAAGTCCAGTATCCAGGTGAACACTGAACTGCTAAGGCACAAGTTGCTCAGCGTTTGAACGGTGTGTGTGTGGACAAAAACAGCATCCTCACATAAGTGTTGCTGTTTTCCAGGTGTGTGAGGGCAAAATTTCATCCAGCCACAGGTACGATCGCTTCCAGCTGCTGCAGCCATTTGTGTCAGGCTGAGGCGTAACTGAAGTGAGCTGCTCGGGTCTTTGAGGAGCATGTAAACCTCATCGTGGATGCTTTGTCTGTATGCAGCGCCTGACACCTCAGTTCACTGCTTCTTGTTAAACACAGCAGCCGCCCTGGGCAGCATGTGTTAATAGATACTTAACAGACACCTGTATTTGGGCCAGACAAGCAGACACCAGAGAGAACTGCTATGGCTGAATGTCTGAGGCTGTTTATTATTCCTCCAAACACTCCCAGCTCCCATAAACCTCAGGCTGTGTGACGTCACACCAAGAGGAACTGAACAAGGTTGCTGAGCTGGCAACAGTAAGCAACAAAACAACAGTAGTGAAAGCAAGTGGACATTAATACACGGGCTTGCATTTTGTCTCATTATGTTCACAAACTTTAATGTGCTTTTAACTGAATGTAAAGAGACTGAAAACCAAAACATTGTTGAAATGAAAGGATTACAATACATGGCTTCCAAATTTGAGAAGCTTGACATGCCTTTGTATTCAGCCCAATATTTTACTTTTTGGGCTTTGTGTAAAACATTATATGTTGTGGCAAACAAACACTGCAGATGTCCCTGAACACACCATTGCAACGGTGAAACACAGTGGTGGCTGTAACATGCTGGAAACAGGTTAGAGCTGAAGGGGAGATAAAATGAGCTAAATACCAAGCTATTTTAACTAGCTTCTTGTGACAAAATATGTAAAAGTATAAGTTATTTTGGAAGGCACTACATTTTGACATCATATTTCATCTGAAATTGCTTCAATATTTTCGGAACATAGGAAAGAAACTTACACATTTAGATCTCCAAAGTGGTGACCTTTTCTCTTGCAAATGTCTTTTCTCCCATGATGCCTTTGCACTCTTGCGTTATAGCCCGCTGACCTCTGACCCCCTATTGTTAGGTTTCTTTTCAGTTCTTATTTCCAAAGCAACCAGCTCAGAGGCAATGATGTCAACACGTCTGGATGTGTTTGTAAAGCATTCTGCTTCATTGTCGCTCTTCTTGTCAGGTTATTGTGTCTCCGCCGGGCATGTCACTTTTCATTAGGTCAGCATCATCAGTGGCCAAAGTCTCACTGTTTCAACACCAAAAATACTTCCGGATCCTTCTTTATGTTTTGAAAAGGAATTTCAAGGCTCATTCTTTCTAGCAAACTCACTGGATACAAACATTTTGACAACATGACAGCTGATTAGACTTTGATAACATAAACTGAGAATCTATACGTGTGCCTGAAGTCATTGAAAGTTCTTTCTGGTTATTAGTAATTACTGCTAAAAAATAAAGTTAGCAATTTTTCAAACAAACATGAACATTTAGTTTGTGAGAGAGATTGGACCTTAAGGAAATGATCAGAGCTTCAGCTGAGCTCTGACAGGAGCTGGTAAAAGAAGGAGACAATGGATGGATAGCTGAATCCTGTAAAAGTACACAGTTACAGCTGACATGACATAATACTGCCCTCTACAGGCAAAACAGTGGCACTATCTTTAAGATTGGAAATATTTCCTTGGCTGGTTACGTTTTATTCAAATACATCAGATTTTTGTCCACATGATGTAAGGAACACATGTTGTTTTAGCTGATTTTTAAATACTTTGTTAGATTTTTTTGAAAAATCAACAAGTTGATAGTCATGTCAAAGTTACATCTTTTGATTTAAATCAATTTAATGAGATAAAATTTCAAAATCAAGTGTATTAAATCTAAAGAAATGCAATAATTAAGAAGTGAAAACACACCACTAGACAAGGGCAGCATCATTCCATCATTGGGTGAGATCTAATGGAGGTCAAATAAACTCTTCAACACTTTCCCAGACTATTTCTCATTTGTTTTTTACATTTCTAATATCAAAGTGTAACTTTTTGAGATCTTACAGCCAACTTTACGTTAGAAATGTTTTGTTTTAATAATATTTCAGTTCTAAAGGTGTTACTGTTCATCAATCTAGGGCGGGGATAGAGTAGCTGGACTCAGCTTTCCAAACAATCAGATGAAATAAATTTATGTTTGAATTTATTGGGATGAACCTGTAATTTTAAGGTGTTTTAGAGGCTATTTTGTTCAAATTAACTCACTCAAGCTGTAAGCAAAGTATTTATTCAACAACTCCAAAACAGAACACACAATATAAAAAAAAATATTAAGTGCTGCATGTCTTATAAAACAGTCAAAAAAATCCTGAAAACATGGTATAAATACAAGTGAGATTTATGTACAAATACCAAAAAAATAATGCTCATTGGAAAAAAAATATTCTACAAATCTTCAAATTATATCCTCTATTCTATTTAATAAAAACTCACACGCAAACACACCATGACACCCATTTACCAATCTGCCAAACACACAAACACAATTTTCAAGTTTTGTTAGGACAGGACAGGTAGCTTATCTCTGCAGTGTAGAGGGAAAGCCAAAAAATAAAAAAATAAACTTATGCAAAAAATTCAAATATTCAAATCTCTAGAAAACTTAAAAAAACTAAAATAAAATAAAAAAACAATAATAATGAACCCCCAATCCCACCTCACCTGTAACACAGGTGCTATTTTTAAAGAATTTCAGGTTATTTCCTTGGAAATACAATAATGGTCTCGAACTGCTAAATACAGAAATATTATATTACATCTGCAGTCAGAGTCAGATTAACAGGGAAGGTACCAGATTAGAATCAAAGCTGCCAAACCAGAGAGAGTCAGTGATTGCTTCTCAGCATGGGCCATCTTTTCCATCATAACAGCGCTTTGGGTTTCTGTTGGCACCGTTTGGCACCGGACACATACAGAACCTGATACTAAATGTCAAACAGGGAAAAGTGAACCTGATGGGACAGAAACAACATGAGCACCTTTAAAATCAGATACAGTGCGTCCAATATCTCTGCACAGATTTCACAGAATTATAAGAACTGAGACAGAGAACTGGACTTAATCACAGCTTTTTGTGATACAGGTGAAAAGATATTCTAAAAAACCTGAATCAGAACTCTATGCAGCTACAGCTTACTTTTATCCAGTGATTAAATCCTGTAAAGCTGAACTTGATTTAAAGCTGACATAATGCAAGACTGCCCCCTACAGGTCAAATCCTTGTAGGCTTTGGAGAAAAAAAAACCCTGAGTTGGTCACAACGAACATGCATCACATTTTCTCCACATGAGATGGTATGCACCAAAAGCTGCTCCTCTTTTGATCTGATAGTTTCTAATCTCCTCAGCACAACCTGGAAATGTTCCTACAAACCCACAAAAATCCCTGCATTTTACAACTCTGACTTCATGCCTGCTCAGTCACGCCACAATAAGTCCAAATGGTTTTGACTGTAAAACCAACAATGGCTCTAAAGAAATAAAAACAAGCAATGGCTTCATAGTGTAATATAATTTGCCCCAATCAAGCATTCCTTTAAATATTTCACACAATTTTTCTTAAATCATTGCCCCATCTTCCTCAGCTCTTCAGTAAATCTCCAAGATCATAGGTGTCGAAGAAATCCGACACCCCTTCGCTATCCTCCAGGCTCCAGAGGTAGTCGCTGTGGTCTAAAGGTGGAGAGAAGCTGACGAAGGGAGTGCTGGGGTCTGTGGTGAAGGAGGCGCCGGGCAGCTGGTCCTCTGTGATCTGGAGCAGACTGGGAGGCAAACCCAGCAGCCCCTCCACGTCCAGAAGAGAGGGAGCAGAGGTAGCGGCTGAGGAGGCGGCTGAAGCTGCAGCTGGAGATGAAGTGGATACGCTCACTGTGAGGAAAACGGAGATAAAACGCAGGAAACAAAGGTGATTAGTCACAGAACAAAGAAACTTTACTGAAAACCTGCAGATGAAATAACTGATTCATTCCCTGCTTTCAGTTTCCATATGAATCTATGGCAGCTGCAGATGTCACAAGCTATGCTTCCATTGACCATATAATGGGGCAATTCGACATTTGAAAATAAATTTGCTTAATGGAAAAACACCATTTTAAAAAACATTCTGCTGCTAGGACGAGGTGGTTTTTTGGCCGTGTCAAAAGTGATTTAATTTCACAAAACTGCGACGGAAACACACCACAAGTCACATGATCACTACACTTACGTTGCCATTGGCGCAAATTATGAAGAAGACGATAGGAAGTAGTTGGAGAATCATGGTGCAGCTTTTTTAATGACTTATTGGGTGAACAAACTTATTCACATATGATTTTAGTTGTATTTCTTTTATAAGGGAAACATGGCAATCACAAATTTGTTTTTGACATTAGCAAAATATTGACAGTTTTGCATAATAATAATGGAAATACAGCAACAGATGCAGACTGCACTGGTATCCATCCATTTTCTAACACCCTTGTCCCTAATGGGGCCAGGAGGGGTCCTGGTGTCTATCTCCAGCTAACCTTCCGGGCGAGAGGTGGGTCACACCCTGGACAGGTTGCCAGTCTGTCGCAGAGACAGACAGGACAAACAGCCATGCACACACACCTAGAGAGAATTTAGAGAGACCAATTAACCTGACAGTCATGTTTTTGGACTGTGGGAGGAAGATGGAGTACCCGGAGAAAACCCACTGATGCACAGGGAGAACATGCAACCTCAGTGCAGAAAGACCCCGGGCCGGGAATCGAACCCAGGACCTTCTTGCTGCAAGGAAACACTGTTACCAACTGCGCCACTGTGCAGCCCACTACACTGGTTAAAAAAAAACTTAAAATAAATCCTCATTTCATTCTACCAGCAAAATTTTATATTGGGAAAAAAATACGGTGATGATGCTTCCTTAAACAGCTGTTACACCTCTGAAATGATCCCAAAACATGTTTAATAAATACCATTGTTAAAACCAGACACTGTTGACTTGCTATAAAATAATTCAACAACCACCTATGAAAATCTTTGAAAAACTGATTTTTTATTGACAGATGTGAATAGTCACACATAAAGCTGTCTACATCTGTCTGAATGAACCAAAGTTATGTTAATATTCTGTCCAAAAAATTGTCTCTGTTAAAAAATATGTCATTATCAAAGTTCAAGAGGAGCAGAAATGATCCCAGCACCCTGACCCACCTTCAACAGGCTCGTCTTTGACAGCCTGCCTCTGTGGCGCTCCGGTGGTCGTCACCGGTTTCTTCAGGTCTTCCTTTTTAGGGGTGACTGCGCTCTTAACGGGGCTGGCATCTTCAAGCCCTTCCTCAGGACACAGGTACACCTCTATAGGCCCATTCCTACTCTTTAAATATATCTGTAATGAGCCCTGCTGCAAAGAGACAAAGGAAAACCAACAATCAACATGTTACACTTACACTAATTTGCACACACAGTTAAAGTCTCATATTCGGTCTCACCCCGGCAGTGTCTGGCACCTCCAGCTTGGTCTCAGCCGGAGCTTTGACTGCGATCACCGTCTGGTCTCGGAGGCTGCCGATGGAGCGGATGTCCTGGTACGTCACGTATCCCAGAGTGCAGCGGTGCGTCAAGGGTAACAGCAGCAATAAAAGGTGAGTGCGTGTGTGACTGGACACGTATGATAAACACGATGGTGCTTTATGGAAAGGATATCTCTGGCTGTCTTTGAACTCTGTCAGCTGTTTGAGCTGAGTGCTGCTGGACTGAATCAGGTCATCCAGAGACCGCTCCGCTCTCTCCAGATCCCCCAGCTCTCTCCTCAGAGCAAAGGCCTTTTCTCCTCCAGCAACGCCGCCTTCAAAAACATTCCCCATCCTGAAAAACACACACATAAAAAACAGGAACATAAACAGGCTGGTCTACTTTAAAATCTATCATTAGCACATCCTAACAGACTGAAAAGTAGAACAGGATGAAAGTTTTATCCCTTTTTTTCTGTGCTTCTTATATTTTGTAGAGCACTTTCTGGTTTCTGATATGTAAAAAGGTGATATGTAAAGAAAGTTTACTTAATGTTTGATTAAATTACATTACTTCTAAAAACAGTTTGAATTCAGCTGAAGTGTTTTGTTCTGTTCTCATTCAAAACTGCTGGTACTGTAAATTATTTTTCTTGGCATCCATTTCAGTTGATGTTTCACAATGGGAAACAGAAACTTTGGTTTCAACAGAAAATTTCTGAGGCAGCTTGAAGCTCCACTTGTGCAAGAATCAATGGTGCAACATCACTAACAGTAACATCAGTCCAGTTAATGCCCACATGTGCAACTTTACCTCCTGGTTGAAGCTGCAATTAGGTTTCACTTATTTTACAGAATAAGTAAGTAAAGTAGTTTCCCCCATTGTAACCACAAAATATAATGAACTTTGTTTGGAGTTTCTGTGATAAACTACACACAAACTGTCAGGGGGAAATGTAAATGAAGCAGAGTTTAATTTGAAATAAAATCCTGAAAGGTGTGAGGATCTTCTCATCTGCTTATCTGACTCTGCTGGAAGGAATCATAACTAAACCACAGTGATGCCACCACCTTTCACTGTGGGGATGCCAAAAAGTAAAACTCAATATAATTTAAGAGTTTCACAGTAAAGGCCAATAGAGAAATTTGATGTTTTTTTCAAGGTGGCAAGAAAAGACCCAAGTTTTTTCAGGCTAGGACATTTTTGCTTCATAAAAACTGAAGTGCAGAACTCCACAAATGTGTCTTTCCCACTGCACCATTTATATAACAAGAACAAGCTGTAAAAACAGAGTAAAGTCATTTTGTTCTTGCAGCTCTGAGAGACAGAACAACATTCTCTGTGTATGCAGAGACCTTATATGGTACTGAATACAAATGCAAACAACATTTTAAGGATTTTTTATTTATAAAAAAACAAACAAAAAACACTTAGAATTTTTTCTCAGCATTATTTGTCTAAAATCCCAATAAAATACATTAAAGTTTGTGGTTGTGACGTGAAAAAATATTGAAAGGTTCAAGTGGCCTGAACACTTTTGGAAAACTCTGGATATTTGTGAAGAATGTCACACTTTAGAACTTGATGACACATTTCTACAACTACAAAAAAAACAAAAACATAAATTTTAGCTGCAGTGTACTTTTCAGCTCTGCATTCACACTTACAGCCACTGGATGTTGTTTTTGGACTTCTTTCGGATGAGCTGCACGCCTTCCAGGACGTTGGTGATGTCATAGATCCGCCTCTTCTGGACCTCCAGAACTTCAGTGGCCCAGTTAAGGTCCAGAACTCCATCAGCAGATTCTGCGATAAGTCCCACAAACTTCTTTGTCAGCAGGCCCAACGAAGTGTCGTACCGCGTCCGCTCGCCTGGAGACTTTGGAGCTTAAAAAATTCATATAAAATAATTACCATTTAGGAAACCAAAATATGACATTCATTTGAGCTTCTCCTAACTCATTTATGTCCATCAGTTAATTTTTAATTTAACTGATTGCTGATTATGTAACACCTTATAGCCAACATGGAGCTATGAGGTGCTTCATAGATGTGCTGCTGATTATTATTTATGCCTTAATGTGGCTCATTCTGCAGTTTGGTTTGCACAGGAAATTTGGTTAGTGATTAGTTCTGCATGCGAGTGGAACTTTCCCGCTTTTGATCTACATACTAGCAAGAATAATAAGACATTATTCAATCCAAAAATTATACAAAAAAATGGTCCAATGAACTGAACCAGTCTAAATGAACCTACTGCTGATATGAGCAGCACTCTGTCCTGATTTGCTCCATGAGGCTGACTCACTTCGTGGGCTTGGTAGTCCTGCTGCGACGCTGCATTTCCCTTTAGGTGTGCAAAACTCTGGCAGGTAAAGAGGGTCCTCCAGGTCCAGCTTCCTTTTCGCCTGCACAGAAAAGATTTTGTGCACATCAGAAAATAAAATGTAACACAACAAAACTCTTAAAGAGTTTCTGCTGGAAAGGTCATCTGCGGAGAAAAATGCCCCATCCTAAATGTTTAATACGTCTATTTGGCTTATTCAAATGTCATGAGTAGATCTAAACCATGAAACAAATGCTAAGAAAAGGGAGTAAATACGGTTTTGTTAAGAGTCATAAATGTGCCAACAGCCCTCAGGAACACCAACAAAGTGCTCCCCTCACACGTTCCCAAGCATGAAGTGGGGCCCATTGTGTGGAGGTCAAAAAAGCTTTGGGGAGGGGTGATTGCTTCTTGACCCAGCTCCTCCTAAGTGCCAGCAGGTCTCTGGAATCCCTCACTGACCTCCCAGACTCTGGCCAAGCCCCTTCCCTCAGCCTGACGCTGCACAAACCCTCTGCTCACACACAGGATGTACAAACATGCCAAAGCATCTAGTTTTAATCAGAATCACACATTTCTTTGGAATAGATATGCACCCATCAAACATTTCTTCAGTTTCAGATTTTCTTTTCCAAATCAACACTAAAAACTATAATTGTTGCTTAGCTAGCTGACTTTTAAACCTTGCTCATACTTCCTAATCTCTTTACTGTTCCCTCGACCACAAAGTCTGTGTGAAGAGAATGTTAAATATTAAGATTATTTATTCCCAAATTAGCCTTACCAACATTTAATTATATTTATAGTCTTAGTGCTCTTTAATAGCAATTTTAAAAAATACGTACTATGTATTTTTAAAATTTTATATACTGTAAGTTGTTTAAGTTAAATTTGTAGATATTATTTCTGTGGTAGTGTTAAGACAGTGTATTAATGCATATTAAGGTATATTTGTTGTTATGAACTGCTGAAATACACAGTTATAAACATTTTTGGATGGACAAATATTACATTAGCATGAGAAATGAAGGTTTACAACATTTGGAATATATAAACCAACAGTTACTGCACTCCAGTTTGTTGCAAGGTGATATTACATTATATTGTGCAGCCATAATTCATGCTGTGCATGTTGATACTAAATTTGCCAAATTGGATAAAGTTTAACTTTTATTTTCCAGCTGTTCCTGTATTTGACCAGCTGGTCACTAATCAGAGTCAAACAGTTTGAATCAGATCGCTGACTGATCACCTGGTGCATCTCTACTTTATAATCTTAACCTCGACTAAACAACTTTACTGGAATATTACTTCTGAGCCACACACAACAAAAGTGAAAGTGCAAAGAATCTCTCTTGAAAGATTCTTCTGTTGTGCAAATCAACAACACCGTTAAAATGAGAATAAAGGAGACCAATAAACCTTCACTGTGGATGTGGAAGTGTGTCAATCAGTAATCATTGGCCCAGTCACACTGTGCAGCCTCACAGAAAACAGTAGTGACAGGACTAGTGAGGTGTGGGATTTCAGCTCAGTCCCTGAAACCACAAGTTAATCTGTTCCATCTGACTGGGTTCTCACCTAACTGTTTATTCTCCCACCTAACTACCAACAACAAAGATCTCTTTGTCACCACAATACACACCAGGTGACTGATTTTGATAGTAGAATATAAGTGGACAACATATTTTTTTCACATATGACAGAATGTGAGTCCTCAACCACGTGTGGGCGGCTGTGCTCATGTGAGAGATGAGACAACAGAACGCGCCGTTGTTCGGACGCGCTCCCTGATGTGTCCACCTGTCGCCTGGCGACATCTGGAGCGGGGCAGCCAGCGAAGGCGCCGCTGAAGGCTGACCTCAAATCCCTAAATCACACAGCCAGCCAGAACCAAACTAAGCAAAACTTTTATGTAAGATTTATGTAAGTGTGATACTATTCCTGGTTTACTCCTGCTCAACCTGCTTGTTACTCTCTGTGTGAATCCAACCACACCAAGTTTTTAAAAAATGCAACAGTTCCAGTCAAAGACAGACATGCTGACGGGTTGTAGGAAAGGGACCAACGGTTTCACACTGCAGCTGTGAGAGTGTGTGTGTGAGTCTGTGTGTGTGTCGGCGTGTGTGTGTGAGTGTGTCTGTGTAAGGGTGGGGAAATTAGAACCTCCTTTTTTGCATGAGGGATTTTTTTTGTGACTTGTCCCTATGACACACTTTACACTTCATGTGGGGGAAATGTGTTAGGTCAGTCTCTCATGCCTTGTTTCCAATGAGCAGTTCTGCTTGGGTCAGTGCGGTTCGGTACGCCAGCGGATTCAGGAGAGCGTTTCTACCGCCAGTTGACCGCTCACTAACCCAAATGGCTACCATAGCATCTCACTCATGTGACGACAAACGTAACATACTACTATACCTCATGCTTGCGTCAAGCATGAGGGATAATGACGCAAGCATTGCGACTTTCAAAAAAGTGGATGACGCACCAGCAGGTTTACCCTTTTCATAATGAATTTTTTTTTTATTTGAAAGATTAAGAATGAATGAGCTAATTATTACTCTATGTTGGTCCTCAACAGATGATGCTGTGCAAAACTGATGTTTGATATTATTCCTGGTTTACTCCTGCTCAACCTGCTTGCCAGTCTTTTCTGAAATACATGCTCTCCAGGTATTTTTTTAATTGGATACTGTTAGAAATGTTACTTAGGTTTGAAATGTTCTCATTTCTTTAGAAACCA
Organism: Brachyrhaphis roseni; assembly: GCA_903066815.1. Lineage (NCBI taxonomy): Eukaryota > Metazoa > Chordata > Actinopteri > Cyprinodontiformes > Poeciliidae > Brachyrhaphis > Brachyrhaphis roseni. Next base: position 32,867 of record CAEFZY010011787.1, read on the forward strand.
CTCGAATTCAGATAATTCGTAATACTTGTTACTTTCGTAACAAGTATTGCTGTTACGAAAGTTTTAACTTCAAATCATCCCCAGTTACTCTTACAAATGGAGTTCCACAAGGTTCTGCTCTCAGTCCCATTTTATTTGTGCTTTATTTACTTTCATACTAATATCTTAATAGCAGAATATACTTTAGTTCTGGTTTGGACTTTTAAACCACAGCATGATGACACTCCTTCATACATTTCCAATGTTCTCTGGCCCTATTTCACCACTAGGATCCGAACTTGCATTGTTCGGGGCCAGTTTTCTATTCCTAAATGAAGGCTAAAAGCGACAGAGCCCTTGCAGTAGTAGCCTCTCAAAATCACTTTCTTTGCCTAATTTTACAATAAATTTTGCTTTTTATCAACTTTATCTCATAACTTGACATATTAATCTTTGTCTTCTTTCTGTTGTTTTACCACGAGGCACCATGTGGACTTCATCTTGAAAGTAGCTATATAAATAAAATGTACTTACTTGTTTCACTCGTTTTATTGGCTCTGTGTTATCTCCTCGTTGACTGATATATCTTTTGACGCATTTGCTATAACCTTATTCTAGAAACACCCAAGCACTGAGTTCCTGCTGATGTTGTGAAATTCCCAAGCTAATCTAGTGAAGTGAAGGCCTCAACCCAGCAAACCCAGTTGGTCAGGCTGCACAGGACTCAGATTCCAACTAATTCAAAGGCGAGTTACAGCACGGCTGAAAATATCTACTACCTGTGTGGAGCCTCAAATGCCGGATAGCGGAAGAGGAATAAATCCTGCTGTTTATCGTCAACATTATCTTAAACAGGTAAAGGGTGAGTCTTCCCATTTGGGTTGCTAATGGGGGATGGGGGAGAAGGCTGCTTTGAAATGCAAAGCTCCCCCTACAGAGAGCAGAAAGCTCCAGGGCCAGGGCTTGCCTCAGGGTGTGGTAAAACAAAGCAAATGATCGGAAGAGCGCATGCATACAGGTGGTAGGATGGTAAATGTCACACCCAGGCATCACTCTGAATATGGGGTTAACCACAGGGGCTCAACGGAGGCAAGTCCTCATAAGAAACCCCCTACTCTGAATTCTGCAGTTAAGTGGATGGCAAACGGACGCCCCTGAACTCTGAAAGGACGAACACTGTAACACATTCACAGCATGTCACAACATTATCAACAGTCAACACACCCAGGCTTAACCTCACGTGCTTGCCACTGATTGCTGCCTTTTACTCCAGTCAACATGACTAATAAGTAAACCTGAGATCTCTGCAGCTACAGGTGAAGGATTAAAAACCAACCCGTTCTTAAGAACAAGCTTTATGTCAACTTCATGCACTATAACTGCATTGCAAACACGTTTGCCTTGCTTTAGCATCCGGTTTTACCTGCCCTGAAACTTAAAAAGCAGTGGTTATTCTGTTGTGTAAGTTAAAGGAAGTGAGCCGAGCACCAATAGGCAACATTTCCTGTAATCATCAACAACCATAAAAGCTGCAAAATCAGAGAGTCTGTGATCTCACAAATCTGTCTTTGAGAACAACAATAAAATATGTAATCTGCAACTGAAATATATTCTAATTTAACAAATGTGTTTTATGTTTGAATACATTTCACATCCATTTTAAGGAATGCATCATACAGGATGATTAGTCAGGCCGTACCACCATCAACAAGTCAGACATGTTTCTGTCCATGCCCCACCCATAGATAAAGGCCAAGGTGCGTTTACTTTTGTCAAATAGTGTTTTCTCACTTTACTAAAGAATGCAGAAGACCATTTAACAACAAAAAAACTATCTTTAGATCCTTTAACCAGGAGAAGAATTAGACATCTTTTTATAATAACTTTAAACTCTAAACAGTCATATTTGTGAACCCTATAAAATGTTGTTTGAAATTTTTGTTTTATTGTTGCTGTATTAACATTTTAAAATATAACTGAATGCACTACTAATTTATAGCTGTGATGAGGCGGCTTTTGTGACATGCTGATAATGCTTTTATTTTGAAATATGCATACGAGGCTCAGTTTTTAACTTTAAAAAAATTGAAATACTTTTTATTGTTACTGTTAATAAATACATCAAAATATTGTGATACAAAGCTTAGTCCATATTATACATAATGTGTGCAGACATTAGATCCTTGTCTCCCAGTTTCTGCGTGTGGATTATTGTGTGTCCACACATTACATCCAGGGTTGGTTTAAATGAAAATATCTGTCACATGACCCGGTTCTAATATCGGATTAGAGAAGGAGGCGTGAAATTTCTGCATCGTGATGCACAAATCTACCAACGCAGGCATACGATGAGCCAGGTGGTAGTTTGTCTCCCACTATCCTTATAATCCTCTTGTAGGGAATATTAGAGGAGGCAGGGGGGTTAAATGAGATTTAAAGAACCTGCCCACACTTTAACCCCGAACCCTGGTGAAGCACTAAATCTTACAGTCAAAAGCAGATATTATAATAATTATCATCAATATTTTTTCTATATTCCTTCAATGTGATAACACACTGCTTTCATGTGCAGATTAGGGATGGGACAGCTTTATCAAGGCATAAAAATTGCACTTTGGAGCATAGAGTGATGCACTGCCCCCGCCCCCACCTGTTGCTGATCAATAGATAATAGGTCAATGATTTGTACTTTTATTTTTTGGTAACTGTATGTCTGTGGTTGCAAGACACAGCATTCATAGCTGCCCAAATAGAAATATTACTCTTGAAAAATATTTCTGTTTGAAACGGGCTTCTTCAAGACACAACTTACTCAAAAAAGTGTGATTTATATCACTAACCTGCACACAGGAACTGCATTTAATCATATTTTTTTGAATTTACTGATGTCTATGAATGCTCCATGGAGCATCAACAGACACGGAGCTCTGAGAGAAAATTGTAAAATAACATTTCCAGTTATTCTGTCAGGTTTTTTTTCTCTGTTATCAATAACTGATAAGCGATGCCCACCTCTACCAACATTACTAGATTTGAAGGTTTATTATTTGTATCTAAATAACAAAAACATGTGATTAAATAAAAATATTAAGTAGCTTGGTATGTTTTCTATTTTAAACAATAAAGATCATGTTAGACATTTTTGTTTCAGATCATTTAAATACAGTGAATGTGTGATATTTCTCCTCTAATCAAACCACATGAATCTCATTTCTGCCTTTTCCTGGTATGGAAACAGAAAAATGGCTTCCTCCAGGACAGCAGTTGTTCAGTTATGACCTCCACCAGCTTCAGTTGCATGAACAGGTTCTACAGGTTGGGTGTAGACTAATGAGTGGAGCAGATGGAGCAGCTGTCTCTGGGCAGAATCACCAAAACCAAGTGTTCAAAAACTGTTTTGGGTTCCAACACCCCCCTCTGCACTGTCTGTGCATCACAGAGGGGGCCACTCATCCTACTTTTTCCACAAGAAAAGGGGCCCAAAATCCTACCAACAACACCCCCCCCCCCCTTTTTTCCCTCTTTCTCATCCAAAGCATCAATACAAGCATGGAGTCTGGTCTCCTCCAGCTACAGCTGGGTTACTGGTAGAAAGATGTCCCCAATCTTTACAGGAAAGAGAGCAAACATTCATGCACAGCAGCAGCAGCAGCAGCATAAAGGCCCCTCTGTGGCTTATCGCGTCAGAACATAACCGGGGGCGCCCTGCTTAAAACATGGATGCCAATGCAAATTAAGAATTATTCCTCCCACAGCAGCACTTATCAACCATTGTGTTCGCGGAGAAAGTGCGAATGCGTACCGGCAGGCGCCCGGAGGATGATCTGATGGGCTTCGCGTCCGGTCCGTGGGGGGTCGAGTACAGATTGTTGCCTCTTTGTTCGGCCGCTGTCGTGTTGCCGATCTGGGTGAAGTATCCGACCGGTACCGAGCACATCGGCGGGCTGGACAGTCCGCTGCAGAACAGCTCGCTCTTCCCTCCGCCGCCGGACAAAACCTTCATCTTCTGCTGGGCGCAGGAGAGCCCCACGGACGGCCGGGCCGGTGCGGGAGAGACGCCTCTGGGCATCCGCATCATTTTCCTGAGTAAACTAAATATAACCGGATTGGTGCAGCGGAGGGAGAAGCTTGTCGTGAGCCGAGCACAGGAATGAAATGCTGAACAACAATGCTGTTAACCTTCAATATGAAACGTAAACATGCAGAATAAGCGTGCCTTTTTATTATTAGGATATTCAGATTGCACTCAATGTTATGATCCTTTGTTCTGCAGAATAGTTTAAAGAAAAGTTCCCTTACCAGTCACTAAAAGCGGCTCCCTAAATAAACATTTAAATATCCAGCAGTAAAAAGGGGAACAAATGTTGTTAGGGTTCTATGAGTTCGGATCCAGGTTAGCGAGTCTGCCTCTGAAACGGAGTCGGAACCAATCCAAGCCTCCGGTCCGAACAGCGCAGAGCAGCACTCTCCATACAACAGAAGAAGAGTCTTTTTAGCGCCAAACCCGATCCCGCGAAATTCAGATCTCCCGCGGTTAGATCTCGCCTCTGATTGGCTGGCGGCACGCTCGGCTTGTCACTTTTGTATGAAACAGTTGTGCAGGGCTGGAACTGGAGCTCTTAAAGGGACAGTAGCATCAGTTTGGCACCAGCCTGTTTATTGTTAGGCTGGATGAAGACAATAGAAGTGTGTTATATTAACTACATGATAAACGAGCATTTAAGAAAAACATCTTTATGATGGTGTATAAAGACTTAAAGATTTAAAGATCAGAAATGTATTACAATAAATTATGACCTAATTCTTGATGAAAAGAAAAGGATTTATAATTGTTCACTGGACTGTGTTGAGTTATTTTGCTTCATATGACCGCATATTACCTTTGATAGAAGAAAGAGTGGGAATAACATGTTGTAAGATGCTGTAATAACATATTTACAGTTTAATTTGATTCTCTTCTCATTCCTATATATATTGCAATTTTTAAGCCCTTTTTTTGACTTTATTGTCTTTCAAACAACCTTTTTTTGAGTGAGGATATCTTCCAATATGTTTTTTAATTTTTTTAAATATTCTTTATACTCTACTTCACATTTCCCTGTAGTAAAGTGCCTGGTGGGTGTAGCTAAGAGGAGATGCAGAGGGCAGTCTGTAAATGATAACTCAGTCAGCTGAACTCTTGCTTATTGGCTCACAAGAGATATTGAAAGAAAACACCCCGCCCCCATTCACAGCGACCAAACCCAAGCCACATGACCTGACCCCCACTGACCAAGACAAAGTAAACTCAATACCACAGCAAGACTATTGTCATGACTGGATCAGGGTTGAATTTTAGAAAAAAATATGCATGTAAAAGTTTTCAGAAATATGTTTTGTGTGTTTAGCTTATTAGGGGATTTAAAAGAGTCATCTACAGTAGGAGGAGGGACAGGGTCGGTTGGCATGCTTTTTTGTCTGTCGGCCATATTGGATTTAGCAAAAATAATTTCTTGCATTTGCAGCTGATGGACAGTAGTTGACAGTGTATTTTATGATGCATTAGTGTCCACTTCAGTGGTCTGTGTGCATTTATAACAAAAAAATCTACAAGAAGCACAAGAAGATGACTTTTAGATATGCATGAAAGGGTTAAAAAGCCTTAGTTGCCAGTCAGTGAAGAAACTAGACTTACAACAGTAAAAAGGAATCATAAACTGTATTAAATAAAGACATTGTAACTAGATCTTATTTTATTTTCACTTTCTGTTTCTTCATCTTTATTAAGGCAACCTGGTGAAAAGTTGTTGTGAAATCCACAGACTTGGGATTTCACTTTCTTTTACAGATTGCATAAACTGGAGTGATCCACCAAATAAAGGAGGGCATGCACACATGTTGATAAATTATATCTGGGTTTGGGTGACTTGAATTAAACTTAAAATAAACTTTAAACCACAAATAGATGGAATGTCAGCACACAAAGACATAACCAAAACATTTGATTGTTGTTGCTTTGACATTGTTATGCTTTCAGGCTTTGTCTGAATACCTCAGTGTATGTCAAAGTTTCTCTTACATGAATGATCTTATTCAGAAAGATCTTAAAAAAGAACTGAGAGGAAACAAAGTTAACAGTTGAAACAACTGCAAAAAAGCAATAACTGGAGAAGGAGAAAGTAGCAGAATGAGAAAAAGTAAAAAATATTAAATCTTTTTTTTATTTGGTGTCTAATGTGACACTTAATCTCATTCTGCTTTGATTGGTTGATTAGCATCTCATGATGCCTCCTCCTCTGAACTGAAGAAACCATCTTGCATCTTTCCCGGCTGAAATAGATCTGATCAAACTTTCATGTTTGGTTGGAATAAATATTTTTGTTTGCATTGTCTGCTTTGCTATGTGCATCTAAACCAGGAGTCTCAAACCGCAGTCCTGGATGGCCGGATGTGTCAATGCTTCAACGTGCTTGAATCAACTCAGTAGGTCGTTAGCAGGCCTTTGTCGATCTTAATTTCAGGCTGAGGAGGTAATTATCTGACTGATAAATTGCCTCGTTATAAAACATTCCCCTTTTACCAGTAGTTTTGCACATTTAATCATTTGCAGACAAACATTAGTGTGAGCCATAGTAAAATAAATTCTTAGTTTTGTTTATTACTAACGGGTTTTACTTATAATCAGTGATTTAAGTCTTAGCTTTGCTGTTTATCATTATGAAATCTTAACCCTGACAAACATAGAGGAATCTCTTTGCTTCTTTTGTGTGGTAAAACTGTTCAATGGACAGGATTTTTTTTTTTTTTTGATATATAATGAGAGTAACTGGTTCATGAACATGTAAAAATGACTTTCTCTGAATTGAAAGCAAAATTATATTTGAACTGCCTGAAAAACATCTGGTTTACTTGAACTCATTTTGGTACATTCTTGTCCAACACCCCCATCTTGTGCTGTAAACTTTTACCACAGGCTTTTACTGACTGCTAAGAAACTGAGAAGTACATAAAATAAATCCTGTCTTAATTTTCATTCATGAAGTAAACTGCAGCCAAAGCTCGTGTCACTGCTTCCTCTGGGTGCTTTTGAGGAATTGCTTTCCTTGGGTGCTTAAAAGTTTCTCATGATTATGAAACTATTTCAAGATATTTAGAAAGACCATTTTTTCCCATCTGCACTGAAAAGATAAGGAAAGGGAAGGTTTTGAATCAATATACATATACATATATTTTGTGATAATAAACATAAAATATGGCTTAAATATGTTCTTAATTAAAATGGTAAAATAGGTACATGCATAATTTAATGCTTATGATAATTTAACAGTTTTGCTAGAAAACATGCCTATTTTAACTTCCAAAAGCATCTGTGAGTATTTTTCTATTTATTCAGTGAATTCATGGTGCTGAATTGATCACAGACTCATTCCATTTAACCCTTATTGATCTGTCAGTGTGTGTGGGACCATCGCTTTTTTCACTATCATAGATCAGAAATTAACTTTATCAGAGAAACGATAAAATGTTGGGATGTTTTTAATGAGCCACAGTGACAGTTTCATTAATTTTGACCATAAACTATGTGACAGGAATAATTAAATAACTAAACATATAGAAATATAAGTAACCAAATTTAATTTATAAATTCAAGATTTAAAGATACATTCATACATCTAACTAATATAGAATTTTCAAAAATTATTATTATTATTATTATTATTATTATTATTATTATTATTATTATTGTTATATACAAGTCAGTCTTATTTGCAGTAATCAACTGATATAGTTTCAGTTAAATTTAATTTGAAATGTATTCAAACCTGGTTTCCTTTAAATGTACAGCACTTTATAAAACTCTGTTATATATTTCATTCTGAAAACCTCTGCTAAACATCTATTTTTGACATTCCTTTGATGCATGCAACACCTCCAGGATCTCACTCAACAAAGCTGCTGTACAGCCTGAAGGAAACCTCAAACCCTGTGAGGAAAATACAGATTCTGTATGTTCGCTCACTTACAAACAAAACTTTATAATTTTTAGAACATTTTTATTTTGACAAATAAGTCATGGAAAATATATTCATATATATAAATATAAATATAAATATATATATATATATATATA